>PVKE010006942.1:0-16411 GCA_004027555.1 Craseonycteris thonglongyai | reverse complement strand
AAAAAAAAAAAAAAAAAAAAAAAAAAAACTTAAAAAAAAAACCAACAAACAAACAAAAAAAACTTTACAATATTTTAAGTACTTAACATAGTGGTTTGTAAAGGGTGTCCCAAAATTCATGCAAGATAATTTTGTACGAAAATTGCAAATCTTGCGTGAATTTTGGGACACCCTTTATTTGTGATACAAAAGACTGTGTTGATTTATTAATTGTAAAAGTGGTTGACTATGTATATATATTATAAGCATTCTTCATCATAATGTGCTTAACATTTTTAAGCTGATTAATCCTCATGATAGTTCTGTAAAGTAGGTCAGTATTATATCCCAGGTACCATATATATAAAGGAGAAAAATAAAGAAAATTGAGTTTTAGATTTACTTGGGTACCGATAGACAGTTTGGTTTTAATGATTCTAGAATTATGTCAATGGACATTTTTTTAAACCTCAGGCTGATTGGGAAGACCCAATATAATAGAACTTTATTCTCAAACAGTTTCTATTGTTCACCACTCAGTTTTATAAAAGAAACAAAAAGAGTGGGGAAGCCGGGATGGCTCAGTGGGTTAAGCGCTCAATTTGCAGCCCTGGGGACCGAGGATCAAATCCTGGCCCTGGCCCGTGTGGACCCACATGCTGAACTGGGGAGTGTCCCCAGTTCAGTTCTCACTGGGGTGAGACTCCAGCTCTGCTCCTGCCCTGTGCAGCCCCCTGCCCACCTGTGGAAAGAAACTATGTGGAAAAACCAATGATGTGCAACTATGGAGATTGTTCTGGGCCCTCCCCCTTCTCTCTGTCTCTGTCTCTGTATCTCTCTTGCTCTCTGTCAAAAACAATAAAAATAAATCTTAAAAAAAATAAAATAAAAGAATATTAACTTGGCTACTAAGAAGCTTGTTTTCTTTAATTTACTGGTTAAATGATCGAGGTACTTTGATTAAAGGTTCAGAGGAACTATTTCCCCTTTTCATATTTAAAATCATTAGATTACTGTCAGTATGTTCTTTTATGCTCTTTCGAGAACCAGGTAATTTGGCTGATACCATTTTGCCTCACAATTTGCCTCTTGTTTTTTGTTTGTTTCCTTGAATTCTTTACTCCTTATCACTCAGTCATTGATTCAACAGATACTTACTGAGTGACTAGACTACTAGGCTCCTCATTTGCTCTAGATAGCGTCAGAACACAACACCATTTGTGCAGAGCCTACCCTTTGGGACTTCACAGGCTAGATGGGAATGTAAGACGTGCTCCTGTTAAGATTACAGAGTACAGTTCACCACGTGCCCTGCAAGTGATGAAGGTCCTAAGTGTGTCAAAATGAGTCATAGTGAAGAGTTCAATCTAAGTCAGGTCACCAACAGCACTGAATTCTGATTTCTAACAGATTTCATCTTTTATACCCACACACATAGGAGTGTGCACGTAAAGGTCAGCTTTATCTTCTGTGAGCCTGGAAGCAAGCTCTAGCTGTTCAAAGGTCAGCTTTGGTAATGGTGTAGTGCTCCAGGGGTGTTCCATGCTTCTGAATTTTTGTGTTATAATAACAGTTTTATAATTTGGTGATTTTGATGATCTCTTGTCTAGCTTGGTGATCTGTGATCTTGGTAGATCTCGGATAGGTGAAATATTTCTAAATTTATCAGTCTGGTTGGGGTATACATAGTCAGGTGATACTTTATAGTTCAAGAGCTACTGGAATCTGTCTTCCTGAGTATATACCCTTTGATAGAATGAAATGTTGAAATCTTTGATAACACTTCAACAGATATAGTGTCTCACGTCCTTGCAGACTGAGTAATTTTTTTCACTCATTTAGACATGTATTGTGACTTCTATTATAATTATTAAACACAGCAGTTGGAATCATTGTGAATAATTTTAATTCAGAGTGCTAGCTAATTATGGAGGCAATATTATACATAAGAACATGGACTCTGGAGCCAGAGTTTCTGGGTTTGAAATCCTGGTTATGCCACTTGACTCTGAGAAAGCTGCTTAGCACCTCTGTCTGTTTTCTTTTTTTAAAAGATTTATTTTATTGTTTTTGACAGAGACAGAGACAGATGGAGAGAAGGGGGAGGGCCCAGAGCAGTCTTCACAGTTGTACGTCATCAGTTTTCAACATGGTCTCGTTCCATACAGGTGGGCAGGAGCTGCGCCGGGCTGGAGTTGGGAAGTACACCCCAGTTCAGCATATGGGTCTGCTCGGGCCCAGACCGGGATTTGATCCTCTGTCCCCAGGGCTGCAAAGCGAACGCTCAACCTGCTGAGCCATCCTGGCTTCCCCTGTCTCAGTTTTCTTGGTTGTAAAATGTAGACAGTAATATCTACCTATTTTAGGGTTGTGAAGACTTAATGAGTTGCATTTCAGGGGTTTGGAAAAATGCCTGGCTTAAAGTAAATACTCAGTTTGTGTTAGCTATTATTATTATTATTATTAGTAGTAGTAGTACTTTGTGTTAATACCTTCTTTTATGATTTTTTGATCCTACTATTCTTACATATTAACAAATAAATGTATTATAAATATATATTATATTTACATACAAATAAATAATTGTGTTATCATTTTATAGGTTCCCTGAACACTATAAGATCTGATTAATGGCATATACAGACATACATTGCTTTATTGAACTTTGCTTCACTGATGTTGTGTTTTTTGTAAATTGGCAAGACCCTCCACCAGCAAAAAGATGACTTGCTCTGTTACGAGACTCACTTTATTGACATGCTGTGGAACCAAACCCACAGTATCTCTGAGGTATACCTATACATTCAGGGGAGAGAGAGGATATAAGTTAGGGTCATTAAGAGTTGTCACACACTATGCTCATTTTTACAGGCGAGTTTTAAAGGATTATCTTCTTTTTTTTCAATTTCTTGACTTCCTTTACCTTATTTGTCCCAAGAAAGTAACTTGTATATGAGTATATTGGGCACTCTGGAAAAATTGATTATCCACATATGGACATGCATACATATATCTTATCTCTGTGCCATGGTTTACATTGCCTCTAGCATATTGGTCCAAAATTGTAAAGACTGGGGAAGCAGATTAGGGCACTGTGGACATTATAGCACATGAAGGGCTATTTTTATTTCTTTTTTTTTTGAAGATTTACTTTTATTGTTTTTGCCAGAGAGAGAGAAAGAGAGAGAGAGAGAGAGAGAGAGAGAGAGAGAGAGAGAGAGAGAGAGAGAGAGAGAGAGAGAGGGAGAGAGAAGGGGGAGGGCCCAGAGCAGTCTCCATAGTTGTATGTCATCAGTTTTCAACATAGTTTCATTCCACACAGGTGGGTGCTGGGCACTGGGTGGCAGTGGGTGGGAACCGGGCCTGGGGCCTCCCACATGGGAGGCACACCCCCATAAGCTGGGGGCCGAACTGGGGGGCTTAGCACATGGGAAGCTTGCCCTGGGGAGAACCGAACTGGGAGTCACACCCCAGTTTAGCATATGGGTCCAAACGGGCCAGGGTTGGGATTCAGTCCTCAGACCCCAGGGCTGCAAAGTGAGCACTTAATCCACTGAGCCATCCCAGCATCCCCTGAAGGGCTACTTTTGTGGTACTCCTAGGGGACTTGAAGTGGTTTGGCCATAGTTAGCCAGTTGATTTGATCTTGATACAGGTTCAGAAAATAGAGGGCAATTCACTGATGCTGAGTCCAGCTGAATTCTATGGGCAGTTTAAGCTTCCAGTTAGATTTGATGGGCGTAAATCTTTGGACAGGGATATCTGAGTAAATTACTTAAAACAAGGTACCGGTAGGTGCTTTTCCATTCTACATTCTGCAGTTGCCTAAGAAGAGACCACTCCAGGGAAAGCTGGGATGGCTCAGCGGGTTAAGCGCTCGCTTTGAAGCCCCGGGGACGGAGGATCGAGTCCCGGCCCTGGCCCATGCGGACCCACATGCCCTGCGCAGCCCTGTGCCCACCTGTGGAGTGAAACCATATGGAACACTAATGTCAACTATGGAGACTGCTCTGGGTCCTCCCCCTTCTCTCTGTCTCTCTCTGTCTCTGTTTCTCTCTGTCAAAAATCAATAAAATAAATCTTTAAAAAAAAAAAAAAAAGAGACCACTCTGGAGTTGGAATCTGTCTGATCTTTTTTTTTCTTTTTCTTTTTTTTAATGGGCCTATATCAGTCAGGCTGCTTTAGTTACAAGTAATAGAATACTGTTATGTATGAATATGGAGTGAGTAATGTGTAAAACTTATGATCTCATGTAAGAGGGCCATAGACATTTTTAGGATTGATTAAATCAGGGCCACAATGACATCATCAAGCCTTCAGATGTTCCCACCTTTCTATTCTGCTATCTTCAGTTTGTTGACTTTCTTCCTTGGGTTTGTCCCTACATGGTCACTAGGTAATTGTCACAGCTGTAGGCATCACATCCTCACACAGATGTATTAAAAGCCAGGCAGGAAGGGGAGTTTCTTCTATTGGGTCTGCTATCAAAACAGGGGAAATTTTACCTAGAACCTCCCACCCCCCACCCCTCTACCAGCATACATCCTCTTTTGTCTCATTGGCCAGATCTGGGTTACATGCCTACCCTAGAGCAGTCACTTGTGTGCCTGAATAAGTGAAATAAGAATTATCTGTTAGGCACAATCAAGGCTCATCTCCTAGGCTTGGGAAGGGGCCTGAGGGTTCTGGTGCAAGGAAGAAGGGGGCAATGGCTGATCGGTAAGCAATGCAGTGTCTTCCACAGGCCGATTTCATCATAATCTTTGCAAAGGTGGGTCTTTGACGCCTGAAAGTGCAATTATGGAATCCTATTTTTGTTCCATATTATGATCTATATTTCCTTTATTAACTCAGCGCCTTCACATCTGCTTTTAGAACAAACCTAATGACTGTCATCATGAGGCAGTGACTTTATAGTGTTTATTATATGATATATGATGTGGATTTTTATTTCTTTTTTTTAAATATATTTTATTTACTTATTTTTGGACACAGAGAGAGAGAGAGAGAGAGAGAGAGAGAGAGAGAGAGAGAGAGAGAGAGAGAGAGAGAGATACAGAGACAGAGACAGAGAGAGAACTTAACTGGGGGAGCTCCCAGTTCAGCATATGGTTCCGCATGGGCCGGGGCCGGAATTCGATCCTTGGTCCCCGGCGCTGCAAAGTGAGCGCTTAACCCACTGAGCCATCCCGGCTTCCCCTGGATTTTTATTTCTTAAGAGTTAGTATCTTATTCATCTTTGTATCTCAGTGCTAAGCACAGGGTGGTAGGCATATAGTATAGAAATGTGTTAAGTAAAATGTCCCATAGGTTTCATTACTTTGTTACTTTATGTTCTGTATGGGCATTGGCAGATGGGTTGGGCAAACAAAGGTCAGAGCGATTGGCATTTAAAAATATTGCTGAATTTTAAGGATCGAGAATGAAAGAGTGACATGAATGGTAAAGATTTCCATTTACCAGACTTCAAAGAACTAAAAGTGGATTTGGTGTCACACAGCAGAACTTCTCCAAAGGGAGCTTATAGTAGACTCAACAGCTTCAGCTCAGCAAACTCTGTTATTGGTTTTACACATTTTTAAAAAGACCACAAAATCATGAGAGTAGCCTGAGAATGTTGTCTTTAACAAGTAGTACCACTTGGTCCATGGATCAGGTGTTCATTATTAGTGGTCCTCCTTCCATTTAACTGTCAAGCTAATTAAAGTCATGAAATGAAGCACCCTGAAGTACACCCTTTGATACCCCCCATGCCTTATTTATTACCACACCTTTTCCCAGTAATAAGTACATTTCTAGGTGAGCGTGAATATCCATTTGCTTGATGATTGATATAAGTCCTTCCAGTGATAGACTTTTAATCTTTTGCAGAATGTGTGGGTATGAGTTTATGTATAAGGCAGTGGTGGATAGATGGGAATGGAACTTTGTCATGATGCAGAGATTGATGCATCATGACAAAGTTCCATATATATATATATAATATACATGTAAAGCCTGCTTTTATTCCGCAAGTGCTTTCCCAACAAGGCAAAGCCACTAGGCTGTGTGCTTTTGGATGCCAGAGTCAGCCTGTTATATTGGAAGTTTCATTTCTCCCTTGTGATATTTTCTCTTTTGCTAATGTCAGCTATTGAAATGGAAACATTTGCAGCAGATTCAGAGAATCTCAAAAGGAATATAATTTACCTCATTAAAATTTGAGTGTCTGAGACTTTCGGTGAGGTCTAGTCACAATAGCATCTAAGCCTGTTAACTCATGCTGCCAGGGAAGAGACTTATAAGGCTCCATCTTTTTTCTCTTTTTAAAGTCATATTAATGAGAGCTTGTAGAGAGTCCTTAACAGTTTAAAATTCTGTTTTCCATTCAGGTAGATTTGTGGTCTATCATTGTCCCTTGTCACTGGAAAAGAAATTTTCATTTATTGATTTGCAATTGGCCTTAGTGCTCTATTAATATTATAGCACAGATCATGGTTAAATAGATTGTGCTGACTGAGACAGAAAGCTCTGTGTACGACCTATATGGTGCTCAGAGGTTGTCTGGGCACAAAGTCAAAATAGGGAACGCAGAAAAATGGGGACATTATGCCCTTAACCAGCAGGCAAGGCCACTGCTGTCCTTCAAGGAGATGGAGACCGCTGATGGGCAAGGCTGGGTCTCCTCCAGATGGAAGCAAGAATGTTGGGAACAAGGAGATGAGAAAGGAAAGCTGTGAAAAATGGAGATAGTGATCATGCTAAACTTACTAGGAGGCACATGTTAAACACTTTTTCCTTCAGGTGAAGGAAAGAAGGCTGACATAGTTACGGAGTATTTTTATTTACTGTGAGGTAGCATTTGATAGGGATACCTCAAACCAGCTAGTTATGAATGAGAAGTAGAAGTTTTCTGATACCTTTATGAGTATTAGCTGATGTTTTACCCATCTTTCTGTTCTTCACTCTTCACTGAGAGTAGCCTTTGAAAAGCTGTGGTGAATACCCTTTAGCATTTTCAATATTAGAGACATTAGTGATGAACAATCTATAGTCATTCTGACTGTTTTATGCTCTCCCGTTAGTTACTGAGGGTATAGTTCAGCTATACTAGATGCCTGTCTCCTTTCTTCTTTACTGTTCTAATTTGTCATCCAGCATCTACTACCCTCTTAGCAGTGTTCCAGCCAAACAGCTGTCTGGAGAACTTCTTAGGACAGACCAATGAGTGTCCAGCCGGGGGAGCTTCAGGCCTAAGTGCATGTGGATAAAACCAATCAGTGAAAGCTCTGTGACAGGAAAGACTTGGGGAGCCGAAGACTTCATAGTGAATGAATCCTCTTCTGCTCATGGTTTAAGTGCCTACTATCTGTCGCTTTTCTTGGTCTGGCCATCGTGGGAAGGCCAGAGGCACAAGCCAAGAAGAAGCCATGCTTCAGTCTTCTTTCACTTTTACTGTTGTTCTCCTTCCCTTAATGCATTCTTGACTCTGAATTTTGTATGTCATTGCACTGTGTAATTTGCATATTCACATAAAGTACTAGGGTACTTGGACTTTTTTTAGGCTTTTATGCAGAATTTATCTGTGGTCAAGATTGCATGGTTACCCAGGTGAGTCAGGCACATGACAGTGGGACATTTCAGTGGGATAGTATGGGTTACTGAATAAATGGAGTTGATATAATTGGTTGTTCACCTGTAAATAGACCTAGACTCTAGCTCACTGCATATTCAAAAGTAACTTCCAGATGTATGAAAGACATAAATGTAAAAAGTAAAACTATAAAATTAGTAGAAAAAATAGGTGAATGTGTTTAGAACCTCGGGGGTTCTGAAGTGAGACAGGTGGTCCAGAAGTCATAAGGAAATGATTGGCAGATTTGCATGAAAATTTAAAAATATCTATGATATAAGCCTTTATTCATAAACAAAGCTAAAAGACAAGTCGTAGGCCAGGAGGAATAATTGTCACAAA
Organism: Craseonycteris thonglongyai; assembly: GCA_004027555.1. NCBI lineage: Eukaryota > Metazoa > Chordata > Mammalia > Chiroptera > Craseonycteridae > Craseonycteris > Craseonycteris thonglongyai. Next base: position 8,477 of record PVKE010006942.1, on the reverse strand, counting down.
TTACCAGATAAAGTTCTCATATCTTTAATACAGGCACTCCTCACTTAACAATGGAGTCCTTCCTCACTTATAGGTGGAATATAAAACTGAAAGTAACAAAGACACAGAGACCTATGGACTCAATAACTTGGTGATTGCCTGAGGGAAGGGGAGTAGGGGGAAGGGAGAGAGGGAGGGGAGGTGGGAGAGGGCACCAGCATTATGGACACGCTCAATAGTTTGGTTGTTACCTGGAGAAGGGGGAGAAGGGGGGAGGGAGAGTTGTGGGGGGAGGTGGGAGTGGGCACCAGATATATGGTGGTGGAGGGGGAGCTGATTCTGGGAGGTGGGCACATAATGCGATGCATGGGTGATGTGATGTGGACTTGTACATCCAGAAACTATCTAATTGTTACCAACCAATGTCACCCCATTAAATTTAACAATAAAATATAAAAAAACAAAAAAAACAAAAACAAAAAAAAACAATGGAGTCCTTTTCCTGTGACTAGGTCATTAAGTGAATTGGTAGATAAGCAAGGAGCTAAAGGCAATCTTGTGGTGTGTCATGGCACCATAGGGTATGTATTTTTCCATAGTTATCAGGAGACACCACACTTACAAACAAAATATGTAGTCTTTCATGATTGTGGACACTTCATGTAGTGAATACTAACCAACTGTGGGAACAAAACAAAAACTGAAAAAGGGGATTCCCGACACTGGAGAACTGGTCTTAAGTCCAGCAGTGATTAAACAGGTAAGTCTTTAAGTGAGGAGTTGCTGTATACTCGAGTGTCTTCAAATTTATAAGAAAAAGATAAGCAATCCTGTAATAATATAGACATTTTCCAGAGGAGTGCTTGCAAATGGCCAGTTAATAGATGCAAATATGTTCAGGAAAATGAAAATTACAATGAGATACTATTTTTTTCATCCATTTGATTGGCAAAAAAATTTCAGGGAGTAAGAACCACTGCTCATTGGTGTTGGAAAAGGGCCATATTGTGATGATTGAGGAAGTGTGAGCTGCTACAATCTTTTTGTAAATCAACTGGCTATATTTAGTGAAATTTAAAATGGTCATACATTTTGAATCAGCAGTTCTATATTAGGAATCTTCCTTATAAAAACAAATGTTAATATATAGCAAAAGGAAATATTTCGAAGGATGCTTATTGCAGCACTGTTTTTAATGGCAAAATAATGGAAACAGCTTACTCAATTCTCTAGGAAATAGGTTGAATAAATTGAAATGAGTCACAAGATAAAGCTTTAAGTACTGTCTTCATACTGTTGACTCACAAATTATTTCCAGCATCAACTTCACTAAATTCCACACTTGATGTCCATTTAAAATCTCCACTTAGATATATAGATGGAATCTTAAATTTAACATACCCAAAGGCAAATCGATTTCCTGTTCCCTACTATAACTTCTCTATTTTTATAAACGGCAGTTCCAGTTTCCAGGTCACCAACCCCTTCACTAACCTGTATTATTTCCTACTCCCCTTCCCTCAACCTCCTTATTTCTCTTCTCTGCTTTGTTGTTTTTTAGTGTTTATCCTTTATGGTATACTATGTTCTCTCTCTGTCCCTGTCTCTCCCTCTTGTATTTGTTTAGCTTTATGAGGATCAGGCCTTTGTTTTGTAATCCCAGTACCTAGAATAGTTTCTGGAACATGTAAGTGTAGCTTTCAGTAGTTATCTTTGGAATAAATGATTATAGTGTGAAAAGAAACCAAAATTTTACTTCATATGAACTATAAATCACTTTTTTTGTGAAAATAAAACAAGCCAAATTCTAAGACAGAGAAAGACAAATACCATATGATCTCACTTGTATGTGGAATCTAAAAAAAATCATACCAAACCTGAAGAACCAAGCTCACAGATGGAGAATAGATTGGTGGTTGCCAGAGGCTGGGTGGTGGTGGGGATGACATGGGGAAGGGAGTTAAAAGGTACAAACTTCCAGTTATATAATAAATAAATCACGGTGATATAATGTACGGCATAGCAACTGTAGTTAATACTGTATTATATATTTGAAGGTTCCTGAGAGTAGATCTTAAAAGTTCTCATCACAAGAAAAAAAATTTTTGTGACTATGTACTCATATGGTGTGGATGTTAACTAAATTATTGTAGTGATCATATCATAATACAGTTGACTCATTCTTGAACAACATGGGGGTTGGGGCGCTGACCCCTTGTGTAGTTGAAAATCGGTTGTAATTTGTGACTCCCCCCAAATATATGCTGATAACAGTCAATTAACACATATTTTGTATATGTATTTTATACTGTATTCTATAAATTTTAATTGGATCTGTTGTTTTTTTTTCAGTTCAAAATACTTTCTCATCATTTTTTGCTCTGACTCATGAGTTACATGGAGGTGTATACTTTAATATCCAAATATATTGTGATTTTACTGATATTTTTCAGTTAATGATTTTTAATTTAATACTCTGTGGTCAGAGTACATATTTTGTATGATTTTAGACCCCTTAAATTTATTGAGATTTCTTTTATGGCCCAGAATATAGTATCTTGGTGAATGCTCTGTGTACAATTGAAAATAATGTGTATTTTGCTGTTGATGGGTAGAGTGTTTTGCAAATAAATGTCATTTAAGACAAATTGATTGATAGTGTTGTTCAGATCCACATATTTTATATCAATGTATATCTGTCTTACTGATTTTGTGTGTGCTTGCTCCATCAATTACTGAGAGAATAGTGTTGAAATCTTTGTCGTTGTTGATTTGATTATTTCTTCTTTTGGTCCTATAAGATTTGCTACATGTATTTTGAATCTCTATTAGGTAATACTCATTTAAGATTGTTAGGTCTTCTTGATGAATCATTCCTTTTAACATCATAAAATGTCTGTCTTTATCCCTGATAATAGGGTTTTGAAATCTATGTGTATCTGGCTTGATAGGAATATAGCAACTATAGCTTTCTTTTGATTAATGTTAGCATGGTATATCTTTTTCCATCTACTTACTTTTATTCTTTGTGTTTATATTCAAAGAGAGTTTTTTTGTTTTGTATTTTTTTTGTTTTTTTTATTTTAAGATGTCATATAGCTGGACCTTGCATATCAATCCATTCTTACTATCTTTGTCTTCTAATTGGAGTTCTCATATACACGTTTTGAAGCGATAATAGACAGAGGACTACAATTGCAAAGATAAATAAATTAGATAGATAGTTCTCAGTGTAGGGATGTTTTGCCCTCTATGATAAAATTGTATTCAAATCAACAAAAATTGAGTGGGATTGGCCATCTTTAGGAAGCCCTTCAAGAAGCATCTCATCTTGCATTAAGATTGTACAGTGATATTCTTTATGGTGTAGCATATAGTCTATAATAGTAAACAATATGAAGCCTTAGAATTGATCTCCTGTTACATCACATTGGGTGAAAAGGATTTGTGTTGTTGAAAAGAAATGTGAGTAGGAGAGGGAAACAGTAATAAATCATTTTTAAAATTTTCATATTACAAAAATAATACATGAATATTTCTCACAATTTAAATAACCATAAGTGAAAGGAAACAAAAAATACTCCTTTTTTTTACCAACCTGAGCACAAAATAGTTATTACTTTGAAACATATTCTTCCACTATTTTTAAACATCAGTGTAATTTTAAGATTTGTTCATTTTTATTGTTTGAGAGAAGGTGAGAGAGAGTGAGAGAGAAGCGGGGAGGGTTCAGAGTAGTCTCCATAGCTGTACATCATTAGTTGTGACATGGTTTCATTCCACACAAGTGGACCTGGGACCATGCAGGGCGGGAGCCAAACCAGGGGCCTCCCACATGGGAGGCAAGAACCACCAGTTGAGCCACAGTTCAGTATATGGGTTTGCACAGGCTGGGGCTGGGATTTGATCCTTGGACCTTGTGGTTACAAGGCAAGTGCTCAACCTGCTGAGCTATTTCAGCATCCCAACATTAATGTAATTTAAAAAATGAAATCATAATACTTTTTTAACTTTCTGTTATACTTAATATCATGAATATTTTTCTATGATAATCATGTTTATAGTGATCTATATTAGCCTTTAAATGACTACATATTTTATTTTATAGTATATACTCTAAATTTATTTTTAATTTGTTTCTTGATACATTTGTAGAAATTCAACTGGATGAGAGACCAGGCAAATTATAAAGCTTATGTAATATTATCAAAATTTCTGCCTTACAGTTTGTAACAGATGGCTAGTGTACTAACATTCAGTGTCTACTGTATACTTTTGTGAGAGGTATAGAATGAATTTATATCATAACTTCAATTTTCTGGTCCTTCCTTCACTTTTTCTAAAAGCTAATAAATTTGTTATATCTATGTCTTTTGACTTAATCAAAGACAATTTTTACATTTACCACAGTTTATATGGTAAGTCAACAACAGGGGCTTTACACAGCCTCTTTGAAAAGAAATGGGGTGGCAAGTATGTTGTTGGGATTGCAGTTAAAACATGTCAGCTTCTCAGTGTATATTTTGTTACCTTAGTACTGAAGGCTTTTTGTTCTCTTTTAGGTCAGCCCGTGGGCTTTGGCTATCTTCCAAGGAAGCTAAAATTAAAAGATTTGTGTTCTAAGTGTTAGTGGTTAAGTGTAGTATGTGGTAAAAATTGAGAGGGATAGGTTTTCTGAATGAGAGCAAATGTTTGTAAGATAATAGAAAATATATATGGGTCTCTGCTCCCAGTTTCTGGCACAGAGCTCCTAAAACCCTTGTGAATTTCCTAAGTGAGAGGAGCACGAGGAGCATCTCTTGTTCTAATATTTGAGTTTTGTCCTATCTGTGACACAGTCCTCCTAAAAACCTTGTAAATTCCTAAGTGATAAGGGTACTACAAGCATCTTTTGTTCTAAGGAGGTGACTGGGTGGGTTCTTTGATGGGGGCTGGTCACCAGAAAAAATCAAACCATGCTGAGATTAGAACTTTCAGCCCCACCTTCCATTCTCTAGGAAAGAGAGAGGGGCTGTAAATGAAGGTGTAATTGAGCGTACCTACCCGAGGAAGCCTCATCTAATAAGGGAGGCATACAGGAAGGGGGAAGCTGGGTTTTCTTAACAAAATGTCCTATTTATATCAGTGGATCTTGCACAGATTTATTTATTTTCTAAATGGACCTGTCTTGGTTCTGTTACTTCTGATTCATGTATCTTTTGAAAATGTTTTAGTTTCTCTATTCTCCCCATAAAGGTTAACAATACTTTGAAATATCTCTGAACTCCCCCAGTGATTTTGAAATGACCAGTTTTTCTTCCCCATTAAGTGAATTATAATACTGTAATCTGTGACTTCTTTGGCAGCCATTTGCAACATTTTAAAACCCGATATTTGTATTTTGATAGTAAAGACTTTATATATTCAGAAGGTGTTTCCTAGCATTTCTTTAATGTGGTTTACATTCTATGATTGTTTTTGTAGTTACTCCCGTAGGCACTCTGGTGCTGTCATTGTACAGAAAAGGAAAGCTCTGTGAAGGATAAAGCACCTGTGGTAACATGTGAGTTGAACTTTGAGGGACTGTTAGTATATTGTGCCTGAGGATTAAGATTTCAGTCTTCTTGACGGAGGGGTCTTAAATAATCATCTGGAAGGTTTAGGGCTTTAACTCTGCCAACTTGTATAAACCACTGTATTCCCACTGTAGAGGTCCCTTCTGCTTTTAGAATTCTCTCTACCAGAGCCATCAGGTACTTTTCTAATTTACAGTATTTCTCTAGTAAAATTTTTTTTAAGGTGTCAGATTATGCCATCTTTGGCAATTCTGAGTTTCTGAAAATTACTGAGTCACTGCAGTTGATTATATTATGACTAGTGGAGTGTTGATGACTCAATAAAACAGTCTTTTTCCTGCCCATTGCCCATGGCAGGCCTCTATATGTTCTAATTCACCTAGTATCTGGCTTGGTGCATCAAAAAAGCATATATAGGACATTTAGATTTATGGCTTTAAAAAGAAAACATTCCCAGAAACATTTTTCATAGCGTGTAAGAGTTTGGGGTTTTGTATGTGAACATTAAAGCCTACAGTTTAAGTCACCAGTCTCTGAATTGAAAATTACTACTCTGAACTCTATGATAATGGATCTTTCTCTCTGATTTTTCTTTTTAAGATTTTATTTTTATTGTTTGAGAGAAGGTGAGAGAGAGAGAGAGAGAGAGAGAGAGAGAGAGAGAGAGAGAGAGAGAGAGAGAGAGAGAGAAGGGGTTAAGGCCTAGAGCAGTCTCCATAGTTGTACATCATTAGTTGTGACATGGTTTCTTTCCACACAGGTGAATGTGGGGCCCCACAGGGTGGGAACCGAACTGGGAGCCATCTGTCTGGGAGGTGAAAACCTTTGCCTCCAAGCCATCCCAATGTTACCACTTGTGCTCCAGTTTCAGCATATGGGGTTGCATGGGCCAGGGCTGGGAATCAAACCCTGGACCTCATGATTGCAAGGCAAGTGCTCAACTGCTAAGCTATCTCCATATCCCCTCTCTCATTTTTTAGTTGAAAAAATTTGCTGTAATGCTTATTTAAATTTGGGCAGTCCTACATAAGATTATGCAAGTAAGTGTCTGATATGCTAAGATAATGTAAATGAAGCATCAGTTGCTCAGAGATCCTGCCTGCCTTCCAGAATCCAGCCCTTCCTTGTATGGGAAGGTTAAGCACACTTTTAGTTGAAGCATTCACGGGAGAGCTGTGCCTTTGGTGTCCCCCCCCCCCCCCCCCCCCGCAAATAGAACAAAGACAGTTTGTGGGCTTTCTCTGATTTTTAAAAACCCATAGCAGGAGAAAAAAATGTTATTTTAAAAATATGGCTGTGGATCTTGAGTGCTAGGCCAGGGTGGAGTAATAAGCATATGTCTTCCTGTCTCTCCAACTGTATACAAATATAAAACTTAGACAGAATGCATGGAGCAGCTATTTGGTGACGCTGAAAAGCAAACAATGGCAGGAAGATTGGGAAAGAAGACCAGAATTCAAAGTACTTGTGAACTGGCATTGAGTTTACCAGTTTCCCCTTATGGTCCTCCTGCCTTTCAGCCCCAGAGGCAGGTGCAGCTGTGGAAGAACAAGTACGTAGGCTGGAGAGCTAACAAGGAGCTAACAGGAAACTTTAAAGTATTGGGGGATCTCAGAGGAGGAGCTTGGGAAAGCAATTCCATATAGTTATCTGTGAATTATGAGCTCAGCCCTGAGCTGTATCTGTGTGGATCTGATCCTACTTAGCATATAAATGACTTGGAGAACTAAATTAACAAATTGACCACCACCCAGGTTCCAGAATGGCCACTATGTGATACATGCAGGGCACACATCCAAGTAGCACTGAAAAGACTTTGAAAAAATTTTTTTTTAAGATTTATTTTCTTTTTTTTGTTTGACAGAGACAGAGCGAAGGAGAAGGGCCCAGAGCAGTCTCCATAGCTATATGTCATCAGTTTTTGACATGGTTTCATTCCACACAGGTGGGTGGGGGCCACACAGGGCTGGAACTGGGCCGGGCCCTCCCTCATGGGAGGGACGGCCCCTCGAGCCTGGGGCTGAACTGGGGGGATGGGGATGAGAACTGAACTGAAGGCCTCCCGCATGGGAAGCACACCCCAGTTTGGCATATGGGTCCACATGGGCTGGGGCCAGGATTCAATCCTCGGTCCCCAGGACTCCAAAGTGAGTGCTTAACCCACTGAGCCATCCCGGTTTCCCCAAGACTTTGAAAATTAAAACAAAATTGTTAACATTCACTAGAAGATTTTAATAACACCCAGAGTCTTTTAATATTCAAAATGTGCATGGTACAATCCAAAATTACTCAGCATATGAAAACCCAGGAAAAAACCAGCATGGGACGAGACAACAGGTGCTAATGCTGGAGTGACAAAGATGCTGGGATTATCTGACTAAGACTTGAAAGCAGCAATTATGCAAATATTCTAACAAGCTGTCTCAAAATCTCCTGAAACACATGGAAAAATGAAATTTTCAGCAAAGAAATAGATGGTTTAAGGAAGAACTGGTACAGTCACCAAAATGAAAAACTCACTGGATGGCCTCTGTAGCAGGATGGAGATGGCAGAGGAAAGGATAAGTGAATTAGCAGATAAATTAATAGAAATTATGCAGTCTAAATAACAGTGTTAAAAGATTGAGAAATAAAATTAGGGGATGCCGCGATAGCTCAACAAGTTGCCTTGCAACCGCAGGTTTTGGGTTTGATTCCTGGCCCTGGCCCATGCAAACCATATGCTGAACGGTGGCACAACTGGTAACTCCAGGATGGCAGCGCAGGTTCTTGTCTCCCATGGGAGAGGCCTGGTTCGGTTCCTGTCCTGTGTGGCCCCATATCCACTGTGTTGAATGAAACTATGTCACAACTAATGATGTACAACTATGGAGACTGCTCTGGTCCCTTTCCCCTTTTCTCTCTCTCTCTCTCTCTCTCTCTCTCTCTCTCTCTCTCTCTCTC
>PVKE010006941.1:0-52445 GCA_004027555.1 Craseonycteris thonglongyai | reverse complement strand
TTCAGTGCATAGTTATTTCTATTTTACTTTTTGACAGATAGAGAGAGAGACAGAGACAGAGACAGCTAGAGAACCGAACTGTGGGAACTCCCCAGTTCAGCACGTGGGTCCTGCCTGGGCCGGAGCCGGGATTCGATCCTCGGTCCTCGGGGCCTCAAAGCGAGCGCTCAACCCGCTGAGCCGTCCCGGCTTTCCCCCGTTTCATCATTTGGCTCAGACACAATAAAGTACCACAGACTTATTGGGAATTCCAGTTCTCTTGGCTAACATTCATTTAGTCTTAAGGAAGCAAACGAAAACGATGGTGGTACATGTTAAGCTTTGTTACCGAGGGCAACTCATCAGTTTAAGGGCGTTCGAATGCACTTTGGGTCAATTCTATGTCCTATTGTAGTCAAGAATCTTCATGGTGCCTTTTGTTTGGTTGGTTGTTCTTTCATTTTTGATGCACCAAAGTCATCGAGCCTAGAGATTTGTTGAGCGCTATGAAATGACATCTTAAACGTGGCCCGGAGCCTCAGGTAAAAGCCTCCTTGAACTGAGGTGAGCCGTGAAGAGCGGCCCTGTCACTTAGTTCAGGCAACCTCAGGAATTCCACGGGACCAGCCCTGCAGACTGCTTCCTGAGAATGCCAAGTGTCCACTCTGATGCCACACATTCCATATCTTCAGACCCCAAATTAAGCCTAAGCGGAGAGCCTAGGGTCTTCTCAGATCTTTGCTGGAATTTGCAGGAGCTTCTCCGAGCTCCTATGGACGTCCCTTTCCCCAGCTTTCCCTTTCATGCTCTTCATCGTATGGCCTACCTCACCTGGTTTCTACGACGTTTGAGTTTTGATATTGTTTGGACAGAGACCCTTAGAGCAAAGCCTCCACGCACTGAGCAATCTCCGCGTCAGGAAGTAACGACAGCCGTGTGAGTAGGGCCGTCCAGGGAACCACGAGGCAGGTCAGGTGATGCCAAGGATGTAGCCGTGGGGTTCCTCTCACGCTTCGGCTGCCAGGATGCTGGTTTCCGTCGGTTGCAGGCTGGTAGCTCTCCAGCCAGCTGCGGGCTGGGGTGGGATGGAGCAGGGCACGTTCAAGCGCCATCTATCTTGCAGTTTGTCTTGAGTAAATGTTGCCTAGGTTGCTAAAGATTTTTGGTCAGTTTCCTGAGTTCTGAAAATATTAATTTTGGCAAATTCTGTCTGTGTTCTCATTGATTTAATGGGGAAAAGGACTTGGGGATTTTCTTCCTCTGCCATTTTCACTCAATTCATTTATTGATTATAAATGTATACATCTAATTACAAAGCTTTAATGACACAGATCATCAGACTCCTATTTGTATGAAGCCATGCAATTTTAGAGACTGTGTTCATAATGTCTTGCTGTGTGAAGCCTTGCGCAATCACATACAAAATGCTCGTTTCGAACACAAATGATACCGTTCTCTGGATGCTTTGTGAAACTCAGTGAGCTAGAAACGGCACACCACATACCCCTGGCACCCATTCTGATCTTTCTGTGCCTCTCCTCTACCCTAAGGTGACCAGACATCCCGCTTTTGGCCGGGCAGTCCCGATTTTTAACTATTTGTCCCGCGTCCCGCGGCATTTTAAAAAAGTCCTGATTTTTGGAAAGAATGCACGACAAGCTAGGGAACGGCAGGAGATAGACCCAATTTTTAATCAAGAACCCCCTCCCCCCCGGTCACTGGTGTCCCGCTTTACCAATGTTAAAATCTGGTCACCTTACTTTACCCTCTCCGGAGCCAGTGCATGGCAAAGGGACAGGTCTAGGCTTCGAGGACATTATTGTCCTATAAGGACAGGGTGCGCTTCAGAACCCCGAGCCAGAAGTGAAGGTCAAGATTGCTCTGTGCCTGGGTCACTGCTTCCCGTTGTGCTGTGACTCTGGACGCGAGGGAGACTTTCCCCAAAATGCCGTTGCCTCATTTATCAATGAAAACGCACACAGGCCCACCCCCGGATGGACACCGGGGATAACTAGATCCCCACGGATCTGAGCAGGACAGCAGAGGCTGTGTCAGCTCTGACAGAACCCCCTTTTAAATTGCAGCCGTGGAATCATTCTGACTCGTGCAAAGAGAGAGACGAACTCCCCAGATACGGACATGCGTTTTCCTCTGCCACCCCCGGCCTGTGCCCAGCATCGTTCCCAGACACACCCAGAGATTATGCACGTAAACAATCTCTCCTATTCTGCCTGCTGTGGACCATCACCCAGAAAGCGGGGAGACCGCGTGCACCACCGGGTGAGGGAATTACTTCCTTGCAGGACTCAAGCCGAGTTTTGGGAGGAGTGCCCGTGACAGGTAAGGAAGACCTTTGCCCGGACTCATCCCAGGACACTTGGTGACACCCACCTCAGTGCTGCATAAGGTATGTACAAGGTGTGGCACGCTGGGCTGGTCTCCACTGCCGTCGGAACGACGGGTTCCCTGCTCCTCCTTGCTGTGCTATTTTCTTCTTGCATCTCACCCTCTCTTTTATTAAAACTGCTTCCAGTAAAAAGATGTGAGAAATTTGTCAGCTGCACACAAGATGAAGTTTCCCTCTAGACTTGGTTTAGATGCAAATATGAGGAGCTAGAGAAATGTCGTGGAGGATAAATAATAAATCCGCGTGTCCTCATTAGCCTAAGACAAGTTTGTCCAGCCCGCAGCCCGCGGGCCGCATATGGCCTAGGACGGCTTTGAATGCGGCCCGACACGAAATCATAAACTGTCTTAAAACACTGAGATCTTTTTGTGATCTTTTCTTTTTTTAAACTCATCAACTATCGTTGGTGTGAGTGCATTTTCTGTGTGGCCCAAGACAACTCTTTTTCTTCCAATGTGGCCCAAAGAAGCGCCAAGGTTGGACAGACACCCTGCCCTAAGGCAAATGTGCCTCGTTGAGGGCCCTCTCCCCGACCCTCCTTCTCAAAGGTCGACAGGTGAGTTCGTTTATGCACACTGTACCCACCAGACAGAGAGAGCCTCGAAATTCCCCGAGGACTTCAACACCTGGGTTTCTCTACCCGTCTCTACCCCATTAATTTCCTCTGGTTTGTTGACCATCTCCTTTGTTTTCTTACCTATTCAACTCTATCTCAGTGCTAATCAATGAGCTTCTGTGCTAGTTCAGGCCTGGACCCTATCGGAAGTGATTTGCTTCCCTGACGCAATCCTCTCTCCTTTCTTTGGATCAATGCTGCCATTTTTATAATGCCCAGGAACTCAATTTTTTTCTATCATCGGATATCGGTATAGTCTGAGTTCTTTCTATGTAGCTTGGTTTAACTAATACCCTAACTTTTGTCTATCAACGAACCTTGCACCATATGAGCCTTGATGATCTTAAAACTCTGATGTGGAACATGAGAAAATAAGTTGGCTTTTTCCTCTAGAGATTAACAAGGATTAATGTAGCTGTATCTTTAATTCATCTTATACTTATTTGCTTCCAAATTCTCACATCCACTTTATTCCTCTTAAGTCCAGCAATTTTTTTTTTTTTCACATTCTTGAAACTTCTCATACTCAGAACAAGGCCATCTGCATAAATTTTCTTACTGTTTCTGGGATACAGTCACGTTTTTTTTTTCCCCTCCATTACTATCCATTTATCTTCATTTCCTTCAAATTTAGAGAAATAAATGTCTCTCTTTTCCAATTTAACATCTATACCTTGACCTGAGATACATATCTACCTCTCCTTACTTCTATGCCATGAATTCTTGGATTCCATGATATTAGTTCTTGCTATTTTGATCCTTATTATGTTCATATTTCCTTTAAAACATTGATACAGTAGTTGTTTTAAAGACCTCATCTGTCTTTTCCATCATCTTTTGTCCCTATGGGTCTAGTTTTCTTTTTTCACTGATTTTCTGCTGGTTATGAGTCATGGTTTTCTGCTTCTTCACATGTGTAGAGCTTTTCAATTAAATGCTGTACAATGGATACCACATCATTAATATCTGAATTTTGTTGACATTTTAATGGGCACTGAACATTTTTTGACAGGTAGTTAAGTTTCTTTTGGATCAGATGGAGCCTTTGAAATGCTCTGTTAGGGCAGGTTTAGAGTAACCTCATGCTAGAGGTAGGTAGGTTAGTTCTACTAGTAAAGCTTGAATTTTCTGGGCTCACATCTGCCAGAATGGCTATCATTAAAAAAAAGAAAAGAAAAAAGGAAACAAATAACAAGTGTTGAAGAAGATGTGGAGAAAAGGGAACCCTCATGCACTGTTGGTAGGAATGTAAATTGGTGTAGCCACTATGAAAAACCAAAAAAAAAAAAAAAAAAAAAAAAATAGTACAATATAGCTATTCCACTTCTGAGAATCTGAAAAAAAAAAAAAAAATGAAAACACTAATTCAAAAAACATATATGCATGCCATGTTCATTGAGCATTGTTTACCATAGCCAAGATATAGGAACAGCCCAAGGGTCCATCGATAAAACAGATAGAAAAGTAGTGGTACATATCTAAAATAGAATATTACTCAGCCATGAAAATGTAGGCAATCTTGCCATTTGAGACAACGTGGATGAAGTATGAAGGTACTCTGCTGAATGAAGTAACTCAGAGAAAGACACTACCATCCTGGGAGAGAGGCAGATCAGCCTTTCTCAACCAGGAACTTTTCCTAATGCTGACAATGTTGCCCTTTCCTAAGAAAGCAATTTCTAAAATATCTACATGACACATTTATGATGGACACACGTACACATGGACAAAATACCAATACAACCATGGCAGTGACTAATGGAGCCTTCAGCATAGTGGTTATCTTCGGAGGCCTCACAGGAGTGGGGCCAAATTGGGAAGGTGTTGTTCTATTCTGAAACCAGGTGATATGTACATGGTATTTGTTCTATTGCTATTCTTCAAACACACACAAACGTACAAGTAAACTCACATTGTTATATGCTTTCCTGTATGTAATATCCATTAAAGAACACAATTTAAAAAATTAAAGTCTTTTTAAAAACCCCAAATATAATAGAAAATCTGAGAAGCCCTAGTGGGTGTTTCTGGATGTCCTGTAGGTGGCATTTTCTGGCTCTCTAAGAAACTTTCCTTCAAATGTTATTGTAGGGATTTCATTGACATTGATCTTTCATTTTAAACATAAAACCTCTCTATGCAAAAAAGTAAGTATGTTAATACAAAGTAGAAGGAAAACCAGGTCAGGATTTGAATAGGGGCACTTAGTTTCATAAAAGAATCAGGTCACTGGCTTCCCGCGAAGAACACTTCTCTCCAGGGACCTATTCTATATTTTCATTTCCTTTGCTGGTTTTATGGCAATTTGCTCATTGTAGCACTTTTGTCCACATACAAAATGGCTTCAATTAGATGAAAGTTTATTTTTCTCCTAGGAGGTGAAGGTAAAGGCGAGATTCCTTTCTTAGAAAAAGATAACAGATGACAGAACCAATCAATGCCAGTGATCTAATTGCAGGGGATAGACATGTCTATATGGAGAAACATACCAAAAGTGATGAAAAACTTTGTATTAATTATCCAGAAACTTACAATTTATACATGACAGAACAAAATGGCCAGGAAATAAAGTTGTGAAATGTCTGTGTGCTCGCCACTCCTTTTTCTGACTGTCTTCCTTGAACTCAATTCCCAGAAGATGTTTTGTTTTTTTTTCAGTGCATGTGAAATTCATTTTTATTTTGTACGTACAGGAAGCTAAGACTGTGCTGTGTAAATCTTTTCTTTTCCAAGTCATTGCACTTGTGCAACTTCTGTGTCAGTGTCCTGTTGTAAGTTGTGTGTAAGGAGACATTAGTCCATTATTCAGAAAGGAAAGAAGTTCTGGGCATCTCCCTGATACTGGAAACCCATCTCTTGAGAGTTAAGTCAATAGGATGTGTTTGCTGATCAATCAGCTGAACTATGTTTTGGAGGCGTCTCATTTGCTAAAGGGGTTGATTTGTGGATTCGTGCTCTCTGTAGCTTTTCTGTCCTCCCACGTCAGAGATGACCAGCTTACCTAACACATTCATTATCGTTCCATTTTTACGTGGAGAAGGCATCGCTTCGTGGTGGGCTGAGGGATCAGGGGATTTTGAAATAAAGTTTGAAGGATGCCTCTGAAAAGACACTCGTTGATGCCTCCCCCTGGCCACTCTTGCTAGTGCCTCCATGTATTATGAGAGAGGGAAATTACGGGGACATGGGCGATGACATTTGTCCTCATGACTATGACATGTGCATCTTCCATGGCAGCCCTGGCCTGGCGCTGCCCCCACAGCCTCTGGTTAGAGAGCCTGTCCCTTTGTCGCTCCTTGGACAGTTCTCTGATTTTCCTGTTTGCAGTTCCGTTTGCTTGTGAGATTGGCTGTCTGTCTGTCCTGCCCTTAGTTCTTTGAGATGTCCTCACTTCCTATGTTGATTCCTCCTTCACATCTCTCTTGTGGATTTCTTCTTTCTGAAATAACATGACTTTTACCTAAGACGAAGCTTGAAAGAAGGAGAAAACTTTATGGTGAGTTTTAAATGTATGTCACACACAATGCTAGTAGATTCTTTGTGCGTGTGCACACATGTGTCAGCACATGTGTGAGAGGGGCGAGCCTCACAACCATCTTGAGAGATTAGGTGATGAAGGTCATGACCCGCTAAGTAACTCACCATCTGGTGATGGTGACCTTGGACACCATGGAGGTTCCTCGCCATGTGGGTGCACCGTCACAGCTGGCCGTCGCTGTTAGATGCCATCATGTAAGGCACGCCTGCCAGGCGCACAGAAACCAGCGCAGATAGGTATAGAATATAACGCCGAGGCTGGCCCCGGGGTTTGCGGTGACGCTCAGGACTATTTCTGGTGGCTCCGTTCACAGTCCTGAGGCAGTTCTGTCTGCATACCCTTCACACCATTGGAATGGCAGGGTTTGCCTCTTCCTTACTCTTTATCAATAAAGAAGATCAGCCATTTATATTTTAAATGGATTGCGTATGTTTTCCTGTTTACTTTGTTTTTACTTCTGTGGATGGATTTTTTATAATATACATAAGATTTAAATTATATATCACTCTACATAGGCATATATATTCCCTTACAGTTTCTTCTAGAAGGTTTATTTTTTTCCTTAAAATGTGTTTGTCTTCTTGGACATTAGAGTTGCATAGTCCTCACTTATTTCGAATGCAATTTATTGTGTAGTAGTGCGTGCCAAATGCGGCTTTCAGTATGTTTTGGAACAAGTCTGAGAACTGTGTATGTATAATTAAGGAAATGAATAAATAATCACATAGAAAAATGCATAAATATGTTACCCCGTATTCATTTTACACTCTGGGCACTGGAAGGGGGAACCAGGTGTGCCCCGTGCATCAAGCCAAAGAACACCCATTTATCACATATGAAGGAGAGAGGCCACTTCTATGATTGCTCGTATCCATGTGCTGAAATAGAGAAGACTTGACCGGCGCCCCCTGGGACTTCTGTTCCTACCGAGAAGAGTCATCGGAAATGAAGGCTTCAGTCCTTTCCATATATTCAAAAGGTAAAGTCACTGTATTTAGCAAATAAATACATAGGACACCCAGTCACACATTTCAAACATAGCTCTAACTGCCAAAGGTTTGTAATGTATTGACAAAATCTGAATAGGAGACATTTAGGGCATCCTGACGAAATAAACGCAGGCTGCCCGGCACACCTACCAGATCACTCCTCCGCCCTCCTGGCAGAAAAGGCCCAGGCCTGGCCCACGGGCCCCTCACCAGCCCGCTTCCCCCACACCGGGCACAGCGTCCACGCTGATGCCTACGTGCTCTGGCGCGGTTCTGTCTGGAACAGTCACTACGGTCACATCTGTTGAAGATGTAGGACACAGAGAGCTCATGCTGAGCCCCGAGAGAAACACGACCGAGAACTAGAGTTGCTGTGGACGGAGTGTTCATGTCCTTCCCGTTTGTGTAACAGCTGAAGCCTGAACCTGTCGATGTGATGGCGCCTGGGGGTGGGGCCTTTGGGAGGTGACAGGGTTCAGACAGGTCATGAGAGTTGGGCCCCCATGATGGAATTAGTGTCCTTACAGGATGAGGAAGAGAGACCAGGACTTTCTCTCAACGCACACAAAGAGGAGGTCGTGTGAACACAGAGAGCGATGGCGGCCGCTTAGCAGCAGAGAAGAGGCCTCCTCGTGAAATCTACCTCGCAGGCCCTTGACTTTGGACTCCCAGCCGCCAGAACTGTGAGGAATGAGCGTGTGCTGCTTAAGCCACCCAGTCTGTGGTGTTGTTACGACAGCCAGAGCAGCCCAATACAGTGTTATCCTCAACAAGCTGAAAAGGAGACAAACGTACAAACACCCTAAGGTATCATTAACACACACACACACACACACACACACACGACATAATGTCATATTATAGGTGTCCTTATTAATTAAAATTTTTTTCTCTTTCCTCACTTCTATGGACTTATAAGAACATAAGCTCGAAGGGGCAGTGACTTACATAGTTTTGTTCATGGTTGTATTCGCAGGATCCAGATTAGTATTTGGCACATAGTAGGCACTTTCCAAATGTTTGTCAAATAAAAGAAAGGATTACTGAATGGTAGAAGACTGCTGAGTGGTAAAAGGGTACCGTGAATGCCTTCTAACAGGAAGGATCAGTGATCTTTTCATACAGAGGGTTGTGACGTGGGCGTGGTGGAGAGAGAAGCGTGGTGGTTAGGGTCAGAGGGCCTGGCACAGTTCTGGGAAGTTAGGGATTTCTTGGTATGTGTAAAAACAGAGTAAGTGATAACTGAAGTATAGAGATCGAAATACTAGTTGGGATTCATACTGCAGAGAAACTGCAAAGGAAGGGTGAAGCATTTTGAACTTTGTCAGTTAGTATTTCGTATGCTGTGTGCCCGGGAGATAAGGTGATAGATAATAGGTATCCCATGAAAATGACTCTCTGTGGTACGTGAATTGGGGGTCTACTGTTTTTACGCAGGCCTCTTTGGAGATCAATGAAGCAATTAAGACCCTAAGGACTCTGGCAGTAACACCAACTATCCAACTTACCAACTAGATACAAACATCTGTTCACCTCGAGGTGATTCAATCACTTCTCAAGCTTACTTGACTATGGAAGTGTTTTCTCAAGCACCATTTGACTAGTGGATTGAATATTCTACTGAGTCCAGTTTATCTCTGGTGACTGGACTCTGTGGAGACAAGAGTTATGGCATGAACTGCCCCTTACGTCTACTTGGTCCGACGATGAGCTCATCAATCCAGGGTTTCATGCAGAGAACTGCATTCCAGTCCAGCTTTGCAACTAGTTCGGACTATTTACTCAGCTTCTAGGAGCATTTTTTATTTTTACTTTATTCTTTGCAGCTGTGAAATGAAGAGATTAAGTGAGACCAGCTTTAATTGCTATGGTTTTTGCTCAGCTAGTCCCTTGGGAAAATTAGACTTTAGCTCAGTAAGAAAAATGACCTTGAGATCCGAGGACAAGATGACCTCAGACATGGATGATGTTGCAACTTCCTCAGAGACCCACTTCCAGGCTGACCCTTCTTCTTCCTCTCCGAACACATGATTTATATCCTGACATTTAATAGTTGAATCCGCCTTCCATCCCGGCCTTATTTTTCTGGAGAAGCAGGTGGAGTTTTCTGGTATTGTCTTGGTCATACACTTTTGCCAATATGTTTGGAATAAAAGCGTTGAGCTCAAAATTCTCCAGATGATGAGGCTTTTTCACGCTGCAGTTGAATCTTTAGAATATTTGAGGGTGCTCATCCCCGATTATTGAGATTAACGAGTACACATGAACGTGACAAATAATCCCTGTAAGAAATAGCACTAGACATTTCAGTCCATTGTTTAGCGTGTGACTGATTTAACTGATCTAAATTAAGTAATTATGCTGGACAGCGTCATCAGAGAATGTAAAATAAGCTGTTTTTATTAGGTGACCCTCCAGATGAACGCCCTTCCGTGGTCCTTTCTGAGGTGCTGGTGAGACCTGCAGGATGTGGTCTGTGCTGGTCTCTCCCACCTCCCGTCATCCCAGCGCTGTGCTCTCCCTCCATCCGCCCTCCGGCTAGACTCCATCTGCATCGCCCTTCTGCTGAAATGAGTGCTCCTTCCTCCACTCCACGTGCATCTGAAAATGCCTGTGGAATCTTCCAGAACTTTCACAAGCGAAAAGAGGCCCTGATACCTAACTGCTGCAGAGCTGTGGCGCAGCGGTGACCCGGCCGGGACAGGCTGGGGGACCCACCGGCACCAGGTGGGCTCATGCCACAGGGCCTCCAACCAGACTGAAGGACACTGGGAAGGCCGCCCCCACAAAAGCCCCCTGAGAGGCAGGAGTTGCTGAACTTGTGGAATGTAAGGAGAGATGTCATTAAAACAGAGATGCAAAAGACCAGGCACACTCACAGTACAGACAAGAGCTCTTCGGAGTGAAAAAGGCGATGCCAAAAACGAGAGAAAGATTGACAGACAGAGCAGAGGAACCCTCCAGGACCACAGAGCAGAAAGAAGAGGAAACGTGAGAGAACAGAAATGTGGAAGACTCTTCCTGAGAGACCCAGCAGCCGAATAGTAGAAATTCAAAACAGGAGGAAGCTCAGCCAACCACCTGGCATCTTACTTCTATTGTTTATGACCTGTCGTCATTGCTCGTGGTGGGCACGGGAGGTGAGTGGGACAGAAGTGAGAAAGGAGACGTCGCATGACTACAGCCTACCAGTCAGATAAACGCCCAGACGCGAAGGGCATGTGTGCAGCAGGGACATAGCAGACTTGACGAGAATGAGTTCCAGGAGAAAATATCTGAATCAGAGCTTTGGGTGATGCCAGCTCCATGAGCCTCTTCTTCCAGCCGTACGGTTAGGAGCCGTGAGCGGACGTGGGGGGAGAGTAACCGATGAAGTGTGTGCACGGCCCGCTGTGCACCCGAAACCGTACCACATCGGACTGCGTGTCGAAGTAACCGAACAAAGTAAGTTAAAAATGGAACATGGAGTGGCTGTGACGTGCACCTGAAACTAACAAAATACTGTTTGTTGGCTATATCTTAATACAAATCTTTAAAAATAAAAGATAGAAAAATTAAAGAAGTAAGCCTAGAGCCTAGGCAGAGATGCTGGGGAAAAAAAAGGAGACAGTTCATCAAGAGGATGAAGGCAATCAATCTTTGTGACCTCAAAATAAGATTAATATTTATTAGAAATACTATCAACAACAAAGGAATTATTAACAAATCCTGTCTGATGGAGAGAAACACTGAGAGAATGACAAGTCGAGTAGAAAACAAAGATCTACAGGGATTTGAGCAACATCATTAACAAGCAAATTTTTACAGATTTATAATAAACTATCTAAAAAAAACTAGTTTTCCCAATGCCCATGGGTCATAATAATATTGACCCTGTATTGAATTATAAGTAATGTACATACGTATTTAAAGATATACAAATAATGCAGATCATATTATCAAAACTGCACAAAATATATGTGATAGAAGAGGACTAGGAACAAAATCTGCCCTACTGGAGATTAATATAGAGTAGATTAAATCAATCAGATTACAGAGGAAATTAAACAGAAACTGAAAACTAAGAATAAACAGAGGTGGAAACTTTATAAACAAAACCTGTCCAGTATATCTTTTTTTTTTTTTTTTTTAAATATTTATTTATTTATTTTTCACAGAGAGAGAGAGAGAGAGAGAGAGAGAGAGAGAGAGAGAGAGAGAGAGAGAGAGAGATACATAGATACAGAGATAGAGAGAGAACTGAACCGGGGGAGCTCCCAGCTCAGCATGTGGGTCCACACGGGCAGGGGCCAGGATTCGATCCTCGGTCCCCGGCGCTGCAAAGTGAGCGCTCAACCCACTGAGCCATCCCAGCTTCCCCTGTCCCATATATCTTAAGCTGTACTCAGATAGAAGTGTATAGCCATGTATGCATTTTTCAGAAAACAGTAACTTAGAAAACAAATTGCTAGAACGGGCACCGCAAAACTACACTAATAGTATCTATATCTGCATGTAGATATTTTTATTTAGTGGTAGAATGTGCATATGATTTTATATCTTAATTGGAAATTAAACGATCCATCACAAGCACATATTTATATGTTCCTGTGTGATGCAGTCCGTGTTCTATTGTTCAGCTGAGGTGATAAAAAGCTTCCCCGGGTCACGTTCATGGTAGATCCTTCCTGCCCGTGCCCTAGAGGAAAAGGCGGTTAATTCTGCTGACGTGGTTCCAAGATACCAGGAGACACCCCTACCCCGTGTGTGCTGATGGGTGTTTTGTTTTGTTTCTCTCTCAGTTAAATAAGACGTTGAGTCCAGGGCCAAGTTCAAGGCGTTCATGGCTTGGCATGCGGCCAGGCTTGTGGGTGTGTGGCAGTGGGCTCAGGCCGGGTGAGGGACAGCTCAGCTGGGGCGGGAGCAGACCCCTCAGGCGGCTCCCCGGTGGACCCCTCCCGGCTGGTGCTCACTGCCAAGTCCGTTTGTGTTCTCTCATTGAGCCTGAACAAGGGCTGCGGGGCAGCTGCTAATGATGTCCTGTCAACACTGAAGCGAGGACACCATAGTGATGGGAGGTGGCTGCCAGAGAACCCCAGAGTGACATCCTGTCTGAATGGACAGGAAAGTGACACTCTCGAGTTCGTGCCCAAATAGCCGTGAGGTGGAAGACAGAGTGTGTTACGGATCAATATAACAAGAGAGAGAAAATGCAAATCGGGCGTCCTCGAGTGACTAAACAAATTATATTAAACCAACACATAATTACCGGTCCCCAGTATTCCCAGGACACTGTGCGGGGAGCGGAGCTGGGGGGCGAGGGGGCGAGGAGGCGTGCTGGGCACACATGGGGCTCAGGCCCCGCTCTCGGGTTCCATGGGGACTTGGGCAACCTCTATGGTGACCAGATTCTAACATGGGTAAAGCGGGACACCATGGACCGGGGGGAGGGGGTTCTTGATTAAAAATTGGGTCTATCTCCCGCCGTTCCCTAGCTTGTTGTGCATTCTTTCCAAAAAATCGGGACTTTTATAAAACGCCGCGGGACAAATTGTTAAAAATCAGGACTGTCCCGCCCAAAGCGGGACGTCTGGTCACCTTACGTCCCACGCTTTCCTGTGAACCTGGGACACATTTGTAAACGGCACAAAATCATGTTTTCCTTGAAGTGTGGAGAAAATTAATGAAAAAAAAAAATGGGTATAAAGTGCTGGGGGCCTAAGGAACGAGGTGGCACTTTGTGGAGACAAGAGGAAGTTAATTGGGCGATGAAAACACTTGTTAGAATGGTCATCGATGCCCGTAATCACGACCCTTGAAAATCCTAAGGGTTGAGGTGCCTCATGAATTTTAAGAGAAAAGCTGATGTTTCCCTGTTTGTGTAGTTTTGATATTAGGTTTATTTTATTATGTATTCCTGAAAGGCACTCTATTTGACATATACATCATATCACATCTATTTAATTATCTGAAAACTAAACTAACCAGCATTCTCTATCTTAGTCTAGATAAATAATTTAGTATTGTTAATTCTAATTAAAAGACATGTCCTTTTCCCCCCGGTTATTTATGGTTATAAAAGAATTGTATGATCACTAGAAACTTTGGAAAGCAGTTAAAACTATAAATATGGAAAAAAAAAAAAAGAAATCTATAACTCCACACTCAGAAAACCAATATTAATACCTGGAATAATTTCTTTCAAGAATTTCACTATGCATTTTTTTAGAATAATTGAATTTATACCATACATGCTTTAAAATTTGCTTTTGAGACTTAATATTATTTGAAATCATTTTCTCTTGGCAGAGGGATACTTAGTAAATATAATTACAGAAGTTGTATGACATTCTATTTCACTGATATATTGTGACTTAATTTTCTATGATGGTATTATAGAGAATTTTTAATGTTTTCTTTATTAAAAATAGCCCTAGGTTGTACATATTTGGCTTAAATACTTGTTCACATTCAGATTATTACTTTAGAATAGATTTCTCAGAAGTAGAATTACTGCGTCCATATGTATGAAAAGTCACACCATTCTTAATATCGCCAAAAGTCTTTTCAGCCAAGGTCCTACTCGACTCTCACTGACAATATCTGAAGGTGCCCAATAACCTGTTATCCTCACCTCTTTAATTGTTGTAACTCTACATTTGAAATCATCTCATTTTAACTGGAATGTTTTTATAATTAGGAAGTTGATTATCTTTCAAATGCTTACTAATCATTTATAATTTATTTTATGTTGTGGTTTACGGGTTCATGACCTTTGTTTAAAAAATGGCTTTGCTTATGTGAAATGGATGAGTAAGTAATTGGGATAAACACATCCACTAAAAGCAACCAGAAAAAAAAATGGCAAAAGTCCCGCTCAATAGCGTCAGAGAGTGATAACTGAGTGATTGGCTGAGCCAGGAGGCAGGGGGACCGAGGTGGGCCGGGCGACCCTGTGACTGAGGGGTCTTTATGTCGGGAGTCCTTTGCTGGTTTCAGAGGGAACAGCTGGGAGCTGCAGTTTGGGTAGGCTCATGGGGACAGAGGCTCCGAGACCTACCAAGAGGAGGCAGGAGGCTGGTGGACCCCATCACATTGGATTCACGTCCTGAAAAGCTGCACTCAAGCCCTGATCTAAAAGGCAGTAGGCCTCCCCAGAGATTGTGGCTCAGCTGCGAATCACCTCCATTATGGACACGGGGCTTAGGTTATCACATGCGAGTGTCCCCAGCATCTGCCAAAACAAATGCACATCATCCTCAGCCTGACCTTTTTTCTATAGACAATTATCCAAATGCAATGTCTGCAACAGACACTTCTATGTCACTCACATTCTCCCAGGTCCGCCTCTTCCTTGAAGCCCGGATACAGCAGTGGGATGTGCACCGCCTTCCTCAGCTGTGTGCAGGTGAGCCCTGACTACCTCACCTGGGCCCACGCCAGGCACCGCTCACTTCCTGCCCGGGCTTCTCCGCCACTATAGCTTCAGAGGCCCAAGCTGGCCCAAGGAAAAACCAAAAATTATAAGTGGTTGGTTTTCTATGGTGGAGGAATCACAAGACACTAGAATCCATTGAATGATACTACTTATAAGAACTACACTGTGCAACAGCTAGTTGATGAAATTATGTGCAGTTGTTAGTTGGTAGCTAACTTTCTTAGTAGAAAGCAATATGATAATCTTTTGTACTGCAACGGCCAGTTGACGAAATCTGTCATACAAGCTTTAAAGGAAACCACTCATGAACTTTTAAGGATACGTGGTTTATATTAGCAGTGCAGCAGCCTTGTCTCCGCTCTTTGGTTCTAGCAGCTGTGTGTACAGAATCAATTAGTCATTTGCCGATGGTGGGGTCCTCGGGTCACTGCAGCTTCTAACGCAGTCCTTCCCTGCTGTCAGAGCTTTGCTGTCCTCAAAATATTTGCAGTAGACCTTGAAGTCAGCCTTATTTTACTTAAATACTAAAACTCAGGAAGCCTGAAGCTGCGAGTAAACAAGAAAAGACCTTCCAGCTTGTGACTGGATATAAGGTCCAGTTTCATGTTTGAGGACTCGCTCCAAGAACGTGTTGCATTTCCAACCATCCCTGAGATGTATCTGAAATGAACAGCACACCTGTTTGGGGCTCTCTGTCGGAATGGACCACTTCAAGCCTCTATCTGCCCTGTTCACTGGAGGAAATCATGAGGTGTGGTGAACAGTGGAAGTAATGAATAAAGAATCAAGTAGCAGGTCTGACTCGTGGTCTATGAAGAGGAAACTGCAAGATCTCATTGGCCCTCAGTATTTTCATTTCCTAAAAACCAAGCTAGTTAGACAGGATGACCTCTAAGCATTGAGTCTTTTGAGGCTAGCTAGCTTTTTGTCAAGGATGCCATCAATGGATCCAAGGTGAGCTTCCTCACAGATCTCTCTTCTTGCCATCAGGCACCTCAGCCAGCTCTTTCAGAAGCGTACACCGCAGCTGCAACTGAGCCAGAGGAGACAGAGAGTGACAGGCTCACGACGGAGCTATGGCAAAAACAGCCCGGAGTACGGGTCCCAACAACCCTGGATTAATAGCTATGTTCCTGTAGACAAAGGAAAGGGTTGGCTTGTTTGTTTGAAACACGAACTCAGTGGAATCTCTGTGTTCCTTTTGTATTAAAGATGGGAGAAGCAAGGCACAAAGATAAACACAGAAGCAATTTAATTCAAGAGTACATTTTTGAATAACAGATTCAACTTTAAAAAAGAAGAAAGAAGAGGAGCTTGTTCTACGAGATATTGACATAGTATTAGAACACTAAGTGTTGGCACAGGAACAGACAAGTAGATCAGTGAGACCGAGTAGAGACCTAGGAGAAAGGCGCTTGTTTAATTGGGAACTTAATAGGCCATAAATCAAATAGAAAAGAATAGATGGTTTCATAGATTCCACTGGGAAATTGGCTTACCCTACGGAGAAAACCAAAACTAAATCATTCGTTAACACCATATGAAAAGGTGGATTCCAGATTAACTAGTGACCCAAGTGTCAAAGGTAAAATTACAACAGAAAAAAATATTCTGTTAAAAGTCAACAGAAAAAAATATAGAAGTATCTTTTCAACTAGGGACAGAAAAAGTCTTCTTGAAGGAAATTTAAAAACAAACCGAAAGGAAAGAAGTGTGGTGATGTTTTGAGAGGTTAAACAAGGATTTCTGTCCAGTGGAAGGTAACTGTGGGTAACTAAAACGTGGCAGAATGAGAAAATCTATTTGTGATATTGAAGTGATGTGCAACTTTTGGTTTCCAGTCTAACACATAAAAATGTTGGAAGCCGTAACTCCTGTCCTCAGCACAAGAAAAAGAGTCGAATAAACTAAAATTCAACAACTTTTCTTAGCTCTTTCAGAGAAGTGAGGTCACAGGGCAAACTAGCATCCAAGAGTGGAGACAGCCAGGTAGACAGCATCACAGTTGACTGGGAACAGAAAGTGCATCTGGAAAGGGCAGCTGGTGGACCGGAGCTTCAGCAGGGCCCGTGTGAGAGATCAGAACGCCTGGAGACCCAGCCTTAACTTCATTCTACCTCCAGCCGCCCCGCCCGGTTCTCAGGGTGAACACAGGAGAAACACTCACCTCATGCTTCTGGCAGGGGGAGTGGAAAACTTACCATTTTGAAACACACCCTGAGCGTTCTGTTCTGCTTAACAAAGACTTCCCTCAGAGAAAACAATTTTGACCGGAGCCCAAATAACTTGGGTTTTACCAGAACCTAACCAACTTGGGAGGAAGGAAACACCCAACGGCAGTCCTCCCTGGCCTCAGACACAGGGGAAGGAAAATACCCTTTATCTCCCAGCCTTCCTGCCACATTTCAGGTCTGGAGGGTGGGGCAGGGGACAGAAGCTGAGAAGCACTTATGAAGGTCACAGCCCAGGAGCACAGCTTCACTAAAAGACTGAGACATAGTAGTAGAGCTATAGAATGTTCTCCTCCCCTCTACAGCAGGCTACCACATCGATAAGGCTCCTGCACAACAGAAATACAACTGAAACAGCGGCAGACTCTTTGAGAAGAAGTCTATAGGGAAACCCAGAGATAGCCAGAGAGACAAAAGCAAAAGCTCTAGTGTTCAGCCTCTGACTCCTACAGCTACAGCAAACATGAACCGGAATGCACCCCGGATAAATATAAACCCTCACGGGAAGGCTGGGCTGCCAGCCTCCCTCACTGTGCTCCTGCCATCTGAGTAGGTCCCTATCAGTGAGCTCCTAGGACTGAAATTCGACCAATAGGACTGAGACGTTTCCCATTCAATCTGAGCTGCACACCTATAGCCTCATTTGCATCTTCACTGACCAATCAGAGCAGCTCCATTCTGACCAATCAGGACAGTGCTATGTGGACCAGGCTGTGAGGATTTGAAGGCCTCATTTGAATAGCAATGGGCCAATCAGGGACTGGGAGCTGGCACTCTTCTGTATATAGGTCAGCCTCGCCCAAGTCACCGTGCTTTGGGGCTCCATCAAAGACTGTTTTCCAGGCTGGAACTACGGGATCAGCTGACCACACACCGCACTGGAGCCGTGTCACTGAGGCCTCCTTCCCTGGGGTCGCCGGAGCCACACTGCAGCCGCGATGCCCGTGGCCGGACTGCCCCGCGGTGCGTGTCCCACAGCCGGGCTGTCTCACGATCCAGCTGTCACACAGCTGAGCTGTTTCACGATTAAGCTTTTTACACTGAATAAAGTCTCTTCCCTCATGCACCCCAAGTTGGGGACTCATACTGGTGTTGAGTTGGTGACACTGACCTTCGCTTGACAATGAATATGCTAACAGCCATAATGGAAACATGGTCACGTACAGAATCAATGAGCAATAGAAGCAGATAGATGTACACCTGTAGGAAGAATCACATGGAAATAGTCGAATCAAAGACAATAGCAGAAGTGAGGAATGGCGCATCACAAAATTACAGGCTCCTATAAAGGAGCTATGTCTGTATCAAATCCTTTCCCCTTCCCATCATTTCAATGGGCCAAACTTACTCACAGTTGCCCTTGTGGGAAAAGAAAAAGATTAAAAATCTTTAAAGTTCAGCTGTTTAAGTGATTCAATTCAATGCTGCCTGAACTCCAAACATATTTCCAAGAACCTACTGGATGTTGTCACACGCACGTCCTGAAGTAATTCCAGAGTCAATGTCCCCCAAGTCCAACACGTCATCAGGACTCCCGCATGGCCCTCACTCATTCACAACCCCAGCCCACCTTCAGTCTACCTGCCAGAGGCTACTGAAGCCCACCCCTTCCTCTATCCCCAGCCGTCTCTGCCTCAGTCTTCAGAGACTCTTCTGGATAATCACCAGAGCGTGCAGACATGCTTCCTCACTGTTCGTGACACTACAGGTTTGCTCAGGCCTGTGTCCTGGTTAGAAGCCCTCCATGGGACTGTTTGCCTGCAGCTTATTAACATTTCATGAAAGACAGTGATACAATTCCATCCCACCTCCATCATGGTCCGTCATGGAGCCTACAGGCAGCCACGGGGGGCAGGGCATTCCCTGAAGACCCGATGCTCCTTCTTGTCTCTGGCTCCTTCTCTGGGCCCTGTCTGGTCAGACAAAGGAGAGAGGCTGGCAGAGGCGGCACGTGCCATTTCCGTTTGCATTCCATGTGGTCCAGTCAAATGTAACGAGCGAGGGCAGTAGGCTGGTGCCCCGGGGAGGGGCCGCACATATTTGAGATAATCACTAGCCCAGTGCACACAGGTAATTTCCTTCTGATTGGAATCTCTGCCTGGCGAATACCTAGGCATTCTTTAAGGCGTAACTTAACCTTTACTTCCTCTGCGGATCTAGCTCTGATTTGGCAGGTAGAGTTCATGGCGTTAGTGCTCGGCGTTCCTGCAGGAGTTAGGACACGCTTCTATACTAACACTTGCAAGCTGTGTGGTAACTGGGTATTTCCATGTTTGTCTTCCCCATTCAATGTTGAACCCTGTGGACATAAGGATGCAGCCTGGGCCATTTTTGTGTTTGGAGCACATGTACTTCTTCGCGTGGTGGGCATGGTCCTTGGTGCCTCACTGCTCAACAGCTGATGGTTGAACTCATACTTATCAAGCCCTGTGGCGGCTGCAAGACTGTAGACAACAGACCAGCCACAGAGTGTGTAATCAGCCCCAGGGCTTTAGTGGCCACGCTCTGAAATGCACTGCAGTTTCCATGGAGGTGCCCCTCCTGTGCACCGTGCCCAGCCCACGGCAGTGTGTCACGGGTCCCAGGGCGGACCAGGTCCCGGGATGTGTGCAGCTTCTCTCCTGGCCAACGTTGACCCCAGAACATCCCAACAGCTTCACAAAAACTTGACTGCTCAGCGTTCTTGGATGCAAACCCTCCTTCCCTCTCTCTGTCACTTCAAGCAAGACTGTCATGCCCTGCCCATACCCCCAGACTCTCTCATGGGCTTTTCCCCAGAATTAAACTCTTGTACTTGTAATCCCTTCCTGCATCGGCTTCTTAGAGGACCCAAGCTAACACAAGGAGTTTTCATTATTATAATCGATATTGGCAGAAAATGATCAAACTGCCTGGGAGTTTAGAAGAGATTGATGTAACAGCTAAGAAAAGTGAACATTGCTTCATGGTGGAAGCTTGTTATGTGTGCTTGTCAGTGATGGTAGGAAGTTTGTGGGGGGAGGAGGAAAAGGAAAGGGAATTAAAATCCTCTAGATTGATGTCCTCTTTCATCCAGGTGAACATGGGGGTTTTACTTTTTAAATCCCAGGACTCAGATTTGCTTTTGACATTGGAGGAAGATTCTTCCTGTTCAGATTCATTTCCTTACTGTGCCTTAAATTATTAATTTTGTTCCTTTGCTCAGCTTTCTCCTTTGGGAAGACTGCTTCTTCACAATGTGGGTTTGTGCAAACTTCACTCCCTTCTCTAGTATCTTTCTCTGTCATCATTTTCATTCCTTTACTCCATATTCCAGGATTACTTCTCACATTTCTTCCTATTTTCAACAACATGACAGTCCACAGTATCAGATGTTATTTTCTTGCTTTGACAAACATTTCAGTTTGGCTCTTATGATTCTCTCTTGTCTCAGCTCAAATTTGTCTTTTTTTAAGAGAATGAAACAAATATTTAAAAATATTCACCTGTTACCTGCAGAAAATCTACCTGAGAGACAGTTTTCCCTTCTAGTTCTTCAGCCTTGTTCCCCTTCTCTCCCATCACAGATCTTGCCCCATCCTGCTCTGTGCTAACCTGCCCTGGTCTTCTCAGTGTCAGCGTCTGAAGCTCTCGACGTGGGCTGAATGCAGACAGGAGTCTGTGAGAGTCCCTCGGACGAAGCCCCACTTGTTCACAGACTGTGGTGCATGGAGCCAAAGGAAGACACTTGGGAGGACACGGGAGAAGTCATGTGATGGAATGGGTTAGGAGAAGGGGGTCTGGTTAGCAGCCTATGGTACACAAACCAGCGAAACCAGATGAAAGAGCAACAAAGAGCGGGAGGCAGAGCCTGGAGAGCTCTCCTGAGCCAACGACTTTGTCAGCAGCAACTTTCCATAGAGGGCTGGCAGCCATGACACAGGCAGAAAGGAGATATGAGGAATGCCAGTCTAGTCTAGACATGCATGTTGGGTACCTAGGCTTATTTGTCTTAGAATGGAGAGAAACTGTATCAGACCATTTTTTTTTTTTTTAATAGTCATCATGCACTGAGTCTCCTCAGCTCCCTCACAGGCCACTTGGGTGTGGCTGGGGCCCTGGCAGGTACTAACCAGATGTACTTCTTTACGGCATGCAAACAGGTCCACTCAGGTCCAAGCAGAGAGAGAGGGAGCTCACCTGAGCTGGGCTATGGTTCTGAGAGACAGAAGGCGAGGGGACAGTTATTCAGGCCCTACGCGGGGTAGACAGCAAGATGGGACCAGCCACCCCCGCCCCCTGGAACACAAAGCTTGCTCCCCACTCCTGCTTTCCACCTCCTATGGTAGGCCAGTGTCCCAAACTTCAGATGGTTCTTAGACCCACTGCTTGGTTCTCAGATTTCTTCAGCTCTATTTTAAGGGAGTTTGAAACATTTTGCTTTTTAGAAAACATGGTACCTTTACAATGGCAGCGTTTTTATGAGACAAGCTTGTGGAGAGAAAAGGAGGCCCAGAAAGGGCCTGAGCAGCAGGCCCGTTGCAAGACCATGTTGCCCGCTTTCCAGACGGAGGCCACTGCAGAGTGACTGGCCAGAGCTTACTTCCGGTGGCTGGCCAGGGTTTACTTCCGGTGGCTGGCCAGGGCTTACTTCCGGTGGCTGGCCAGGGCTTACTTCTGAGTTGTTCTGCTTTGGATGAAGAAGCAAAGCACATGTTGTCCATTAATTGTATTCTTAAATCTGGCCCAACTGGTGATTTATTGAGCACAATGGCCTCCAATTTTTGGTGTATGTTGACTGTTAACTTTAATTTCCAGTGCTGATACAAACTTTTTCATTTGTTTTCCTGGATATTTTAATGGAAATGGAGTGAGACCTTTTACTCTTGTTTCCTAGGACTTTTTTTTTTTAATAACAAGAAAAAATCTGCTTTGAATTAAAAAAAAAATTATTTTTATTGTTAAATGTATTGCGGTGACATAGGTCAAATATGTTTTTGAAATAATTCTCATTGCTTTGTAAAATCATACTGTTTGGAGGTAAGGGCTGAGTCCTGGACAACTCGTGTGTGGAGGGAACACTCTCGAACTCATTACCTTAGATCTAATTCTAATCTTTGTTGTAAGACTTAGTTTCCTCGGGTGAAGAGTAAAAGGAATGAAATAAAGGGCCTAAATTCCATCTCTGAAGGTTTTCTGTCCGACTGGGAGTCAAAGCAATAAAAAGTTTAAAAAGATACTGGAAACAAAGTTATGTACTATTTTATTTGTATTAACATTCAAGAAGAACAAAAATCATAATCTAGCCTTAGTGGTTCATAAAGTGTGTTTGGGGGAAATTAGGGGATTTAGGGATATTCTGTGAAATCGCTTCAGACTCCACAAGGTGAAAATCATTTTCATAATAACACTAAGATGTTGTTTGTCTTTTTCACTGTCATTTTCTCATGAGGGTACGGTGGAGTTTTTCAGTCTGTAAGATGTGAGATATCACAAAAGATTAGTGCAAAAGTAGAGGAAAAAGTCAGCTGTCTTCTATTAAAGGCATTAAAGAGGCCTTTCAAAATTGTGAAATAATACTATTCTAAGTGTTTTGTTGTTACAAATATAATTTTAAAATATAAATATATTTATTTTTGATAATTTTAATGAATTAATTTCATAAACTTCTATTTTTATTTTGAATACAGAAAATAACACTAAATATAGCCCACTTAAATAAGGCTCTTAGGGGGTCCTCAATAATTTTTAAGGGGGTAAAGGAGTCCTGAGACCAAACAGTTTGAGGACCATCAACTAAGGTGATCAGGCTTAGTACTAACTGAATAACATAGTTATGTGGCTTTCTTCCCTGAGATTCTAAAAGCTTGTCCATGTTTTTAAAATGAATATTCATCAGGCATCATTCATTCAAAACTAACTGTTTACAAAAACTAAGAGAGAGAAGGCTTTCTCTTTCAGATAGTTCTGAGGCTCTCTATACATTAAAAAATATTGTTTATGATTACAACCACTCATTGTTATTATTTATTGGACAATTACTTTATATCAAGCACTTTACATGTATCAACTGATTTAATTTAATTTTTGTTATTATTATACAAGTTTTAGGTCTGCAACATTGTAATTTAACCTCTGTTTACACTACATAGTGATCACCTCCTTCCCTTCTAGGAACCAATCTGTCTATTCTATGTATTGATGCGTTTGTTTCTGATTTGCTTTGTTTTCATTTTTGTTTAATTGTTTTTAGATTCCACATGTGAGTGTAATCATACCACATTTGTCTTTCTCTTTCTGACTTATTTCACTTAACATTATCCCCTCAAGATCCATCTATGTGGTTGCAAATGGCAAAATTTTTGTTTTCTTTGGCTAAACACCCAGACATGGAATAGCTGGATCGTATGGTAATTTTTACGACAACCATATGAAGTATACGCCGTAGCTTTCACCGTGTTACATGTGAAAGAACTGAGGTTAGAATGCTAGAGTGGCTTGGTAAATGATGGAGTAGGGATTCTAACCATGGTTTAGAGCCCCTTTCTACCATCATAATCTCACGTTCTTTATAGCCAAAAATGCTGATTCTGAATTCAATGCATTATCTTTGGTCATCATTTGCCTGTAGACCAAAGTCTTACACAAATATTGATTGAATTTAATGTTCATGTTCAACCCTAGGAGTGTGATCTGGCTATTAGCATCAAATCATTCATTTGTTCATTCAATAAACATTTATTGTGTGCCTACAATTTGCCAGGTACTATTATGTTTTGTTCAAAAGAAAACAGATAATAATCTCTTCTTGCTTAGAGCTTACATTCTAACCAAATGAAATAGATAATAAAAAAGAAATAATAAACCAATGAATTATGTAGGATGTTGGAGATGATAAATTCTATGGAAATAACAACAGTCTAAAGGGACTTCTAGCTGTTAGGGCAGGGGCTGGTTAGGCAGCCCTGGCATATTTTAGCAACAACAAGAAGCCCATGGGGTTGGGGTGGACTGGGCAAAAACAACATGAAGGGGACAAAATCAGAAATGTCACAGTGACCCAAGAACCTACTGCCTTATAGCTCATAATAAGGGCTTTGAGAAAAGAAATGCCATGAATTATGTTTTCTAAAGAGCAATTGCATTTTCTAAGGCTCACTCTGGCTGTGATGCTGAGAATAACATTGATGGGAGAGCAATCCAGGAGACTGTGGGAAACTATAGTATTGCCGAAATCCAGGTGAGGCATGACAGTGGCTTAGACTAGGATGCATATTCAAGCCAGGTGTTTGATCTCAGAAGTGGTGAGAAGTTAAATGGTGAGAAATAATTGAGTACTGGATAGGTATTGAAGTAGAAGACATGGCACCAAGTTTCACCGTGGGACAGTTGCAAGGATCGTGGAGTCATTGATTATGATGAAAGTCATTCTTGTGTTATGTCATCTACCCTAAAATAGAAGGAAAATGTTTCCTTTTCTATTTGCATTGCTTTACTTTTAGAAGCTCTCTAATTAAAATCACATAAGTAGCAGCTCTGAATCTGATAGGAACTGGTATATAGCTGTCATGAGTAATCGTTACATTATTCATAGATTAAAATGACTGTGTGGCTTAGGGCAACTGAGCTAGATGGTAAATGATTAAATAACTACACACATACTATTGCAATCGATTTAGGAAAACACTTCAGTCTGATAAAGCCCTTCCCTTAGGATTTTAAATTGAATTTCAACAGTTCTTGCATCTACTGAAGTCCAAATACATTAGTAAGCCCCTTCTAGAGAAAGTTTGATTGTCCAATGTCAAAGGCAAGTAAATACACAATTTGCTTTTCTTTGCTTTGAATGTTTTTAGTGGTGAGCCCCATATATCAATATTTACATTAACTTAATGAGCATTTTCACTTGCGGAGAGGACCTATTGTGTTGAAGGTAGAGTTTAGAATCCCAGTAGTTAGACTGCCAGGGTTTGAATTCTTACACCATCATCACTAGTTGTGACCGCTAGCAAATTACTTAAAGTCTTTCTGAAAATCCTCTTCTCAGAAAAGAAGATGCTATTCTTACTACAACTACTAATTATGCCTTCATTCAAGTAGTCGAGCTTACCTCTGTCCTGAGTTTGGTATGGAGCATGGCATATAGTAAGTGCACAGTAAGGGCTATGGTTACTCTAAGGCAGCATCTTCATTAATGTACAACGTAGCACGATTGCAGTAAGTGGAACAATACTTCTTTCAATTACTATTAGGGCCATAAGCTAAGAAAACGTAGGGCTAACTACCATTAGGGCCATAAGCTAAAAAACTAAGGGCTAAGAAATCCAGCAGGATTTTGTCTAAGACAAAGAGAGAAGATTTTGGTACTTACAACTCACTTATTTATACCTAAAAAGTTTCCCCATCACCAAGATCAGTTCACACATGTTCTGGAGAAAAAGTCCTATTCCAATCACGGGGGAGAACACCTTTATGTAGGGAACCTAGTTAAACCTTCCACATTTGCTTTCTCTTTGAAAACAGTCCTCTCTCCAACCTTGTCAGCTCAAATTACAGATGATCAGATAGAATGTAGATATTCTAGAGAAAATATATCTTTACAAAGCAAAGACAGATTCTTCTTCAAGTTAGAATTCATTGTAATTGTTAGTTTTTTTTTCTGGTTACATAAATATTGTTCACCCAAACAACAGAGAAGACTCCAAATGAGACTACTTATTGACATGTTTAAAAACTTTAAATGTCCTGAAACTTCTTAAGCACATATTTATGACTGTGTGTATGTTTCTGCTCTAAATACCTAAGTATAACATAACCCTTAGATACGTTATGCTGACAGGTTTATATATAATACATAATATATCATTATGTATGTAGCAATTATATTGAAATTCTTCTTTAAAAAGAAAAACAGCTACACAAAACCAAAATGATGATTACGAATGATTAACACACTCCTATGGGGCCAAAGAAAATTGCAGCGTCGCAAAATCCTGATCGGGAAAGAAAACACATCCGTCTTGAGGACCCGCTAATGCAGAACATCACGGCTGGATATCTTCTTTCAATTACGGTTGGTGCCATGAGCCAAAAGATTCCAAGTTTGTTTGAACAAAGCCACAGAGGAAGTGCTGGTGGGAGTCCGTCCGTCTCAGGCTCTGGAGAAAGCCCTTCAGATGCCAAAGAATTCGGTCTCAGGCAGGGGATGGGATTTTGAGGGCATATGTGGTGGTGTGGGAATGATTTTATACCGACGTGAAGGACCCTGGGAGGAAAGGGAACATATTTCTCCTGTGCAGGGGCTAGCACTTCAGCCACTCAGTGCTTTTGCAAATTCATCAGATTGAGCCTCCTGCTTCTTCACGCGACTGTTTCTCTTAGACCATTGGGCCCCTTGGCCAAAGGGAGTTGAGCTTTAAAATGCAGTAAAAGTGAAGTCAACTCAATCGGGACAGCCAGGCTTCTGTGTCTGTCTGAACCATGCACTCAGCCTTCGTCTCTGGTTGATTTTGTCGCAGCCCTGCCCTTGTCGTTGTGAAAGACCAGAAATCTGCTACGAGGACCTTGGATCTTCTCCTTGGCCTGGGTGGTTACCCTTTGAAGAAGTGAGCCGCATTTCTAGGAACAACCATTTCCTCTGGGTGCAGAGCAGCCCGAAATGTCGGAGCCTCTCCCGTCTCCTGTTAGGTTTTGGCGCACGCCCCGCTGTGCTGTGCGCCCCAGTGGTCTTAGAAAAGCAAGGAAAGTGAGATGAAAGGGATCCTGCCAAGGCCACAGAAACTCAGGCCTGCGAGTCACCAGAGCTGGTCTTGCAGCCGTCCAGGGGGTGTGACATACACATTTCAGTGTTAATAACCAATTTGTCATGGACATAATTTAAAATACCCCCAGTGCATAGTATGCATGGGACAGATTTAAAAACTCCCTTTAAATGGAGTGAACACTAATTGAGATATTCAAAATGACCATAAAATGTTACACTAGTGACCATTCTTTGCCCTGTAGAAGTTCTTAGATATTACAAATATCCAGATGAGAATTGGTGGCGTTTTCCCCAAACCACAGACTTTTTTTTTTTTTTTCCTTTTTGTGGAGCTTCATGAAGGACTAATGTCCAAGTAAAAATCTTTAGGGAACACTGTTTCCAGAGCGCATGACTTTAACCACAAATAAATACCAATGCAAAAATACTTCTCTAAGTTTCTCTTCCAAGAAATGAAATAAAAATCTTTAAATGACATAGTCACAGTGAGACATAAAACAAAACCTTGGGGTAACTAAGAACTCATGTAAAACACCTTCTTCCCTTGTGATCCTCTAGAGAACTTAACTCATATGTCCACCAATTTTATGTGAAATCCTTCTGCTAATATCACAAACTCTTTCTATCTTTCTGTCCTGAGTCAGGATGAAAAGTCGACTATTATTGGATGATGAAAGATTGAGCTTCTCCACCACACTAAATCTACTAAAGTATTAAAATATCTGAAGGCACATTTCCAATGGTACAATAGAAGCACAACCCATGTGAAGAATTGAAATCAAGAAGGCAGATCAGGGAGGTAGGAGGGGAATCAAGAATATGATGATGGAAGCGGGGCTGACTCTGGGTGGTGAGCACATAATACAGCACATACCATATTTTTTGGTCCATAAGATGCACTTTTACCCCCCCAAAAAGTGGAGGGAAAAGTGTGTGCGTCTTATGGAGCGAATACTGCAAAGAAGAGTGCACGTTGGGGACCTTAATGCTGCCGTGGGGCAGCCTGCAGCCAGATCAGAAAGCAGGGACTGCGTGGAAGGAGAGCGGGTCCAGGCAGGTCAGGTGCATCTCATGGAGTGAAAAATACAGTAGATGATTTTTAGTATCCAATGTCACCCCAGTAAATTTAACAATGAACAAAAAGAAGGCAGAGCAAGTCCATGTGAACATGTGTTCCTCTCCCTCTTCTCTCGTGTCTGCACAGATGTCCTTATGTTTAATTCTCGCAGTCTCTTGGGGGACGAGTTTATAATCTTGACGTACTTAGTGATTTTTAAGTTGTTCTTACTCCACTTTATTTCAACCTACATGCATTTTGTGTAATCGTATGTAAATTGTATTTCTAAGTAACAGTAAAGTGTGGATGGTAACAATGTTATATGTCTCAGTTAGGGGACCATATCATATACCAAAAAGCGAATAGCAGCTCCCTTGTGTGGTAGAGATACGGTTGCATTTTTTAAAAAGGTTTTCTCATTTTTTCCCCCATATTTTATACATTTATTTACATGACTTTTTAAAACAGAAAATCACACCTTAGGTCTTAAACATATCACATTTATTGTGGGGGTGGGCTATGAAGCTCACATTGCTGGGGGTCGAATCCTGGCTTCTCCACTTCCTTCATGTGGTATCTTGGGCAAGTCACTTAGGCCTTCTGCTCTGTATCTTAGTTTTAACATCTGTAAAATGAGGGAAAATCACAGAACCTATTTTCATAGGGTATGGGGTAAATGAATCAGTATGTTGAAAGTACCTGGAACAGGGTCGGTAGTCTGAAAATGTTCATTATGACAAGGATTACTATTTTTAAATTGTCGCATGTTTATATGGTGACCTTGGAAGTATTGCCTTGCTGGGAGGACTTCCCCAAAGTAAACACGATTTCATCCTGGAGGGGCCTCAACCCTCAGAAATATGGTACCGGGCCTTGGAGTCCTAATTCTGTTCGAACTTCGCTCCTCTGTCTTTCTGTGTAAGACAAGCACTTTCCTAAAAAGGGCGTCTGGAAGACAAGGTACTTTATTTAGTCAACTACTCTGCATGGTGATACATTGAGTACTGTCTGCACATATATATGCAACATATACACATACCCATACATATATGAATGTCAACCATCAACATTTAGAGTCACCACCATCCCAACCTCGCTAGAGCACTTGGGAAATTCCTTGCTTCAGATCTTAATGTGGGGATGACTCCAGGGGGAAAGCCAGCCCGGACTCCCCAGGCTGGGACCAGGGCCCCCCCTGCCTCCGGCACAGGCCAGCTCCCTGTAACTGCCCACCTGACCACTGGGACGCTCTCTGGCTGTAGGTCCCAGGAGCTGGTCAGAACTCTCGGTCCCTCCTGGGCATTGTACATGATAAATCTTTGTTAAATAGTAGGATCCTAGGCTTCGGATCTCCTTTTCAGGCTCCATATTCATACACTGCAGCCCCTGCCTGTTTGCGGTGGGTCTAGAGCAGCGGTCATCACACCGGTCCGCACCCCGCAGACCAGTTCCCTGGGGACCTGTTAGGAGAGCAGATCCTCAGACCAGCTCGTCCGAACCTTTGGGGGCGGGGTGTGGGCAAGCCCCACGGGTGATTCTGACCCACTTTAAGGCCTGCAGGGGTCTGAGCCAGTGTGTCTGCCTGGGACCCTGACCCAGCCAACGTCAGGGACGGACTGCTGTACCCACCAGAGGGAAGCAAAGGGCAGCGGATGTTCTTAAATGTAAAGGGACACCCAGCTGGCTCTGGACGAGGGTGTCCCAGGGCAAGTGCAGAACAGCTCTCAGAGGTTCGGTGAGACCCAGGGTGGAGCCCCATTACTCAGGAGGCCGGGCCACGCCGGGGATGCGAGGTGCGGGTACCCCCATGGAAGCAGAAGTCTGAATGGAGAAAGGAGGAGGTGAAGAGGAGACCAAAGGGGACGCAGATGTCAGCTAATCAAGCAAAGCCCAGGACTGAAGAAGGATGCAAGTCAGAAGGCCCCCCGTGTCCCCTGCAGGGGCCGCCTGATGAGGCCCGTGAGCCCCTGTGGGACTTGCATTTCTAATTCTGAACCGTCCAGCTCGTAGTGAAGCAGGGTTTTGCATCACGTTCTGTGTCCCATTCATTCTGTCACCATGTCCTTGATTTGTCTCTCAGTTTTTCAGCACTGAGAATTGTGAAGGTTCTAAAGAGTTACGAGGCGCTATGGCTTCCCTCACTGCTGGGCTTATCACATCATGTGCTGATGCGAACGAAAGGCCTCACACTACCAATGGGATCTATTTTCACTAGGGCTTCAGTGACCAGATTGCGGAGCCTATGTCCCCAGGACTGGACGGCGGGTTCTTCCAAAAGATTCGTTTATTTTAGGAAGGGCGGCGTGGTTCTGAGAACGGGCCTGACCTTTGGAATGTGATAGGCGGGCTCCGCTGTAGGCCGGCTAGTTACTACTGTCTGCATGGCTCTGGGCTGACCAGCGACTTATTCCCGATCGCCTTGAGAACAAAAGTGAGGCCAGACAATCCATCACCAGGGTTAAGTGGGACCACGTACGTAGAGGCCTGGCACGTGATGGACACACCACCGTGTCAGCTGATTTTCTCTTTTAAAGACAACAGATGTCACAAAGGAGCTCAAAACAGCAAAGTGGAGTTAATGTGTGCTGTTCCTTTGTGCAGAGTCCTCTGGCAACTTTCCACCTCAGTCAAAGAAAAAGCTGAAGTCCTTCAACTACCCTGGAAGGCCACCCCCGACCTGATGCGGCCCCTGTGCCCTACGTGCAGGTGGCTTGTAGGTGCCCTGACCCCAGCTATACTCAGATGCTGCCCTCTGCGGAAGGCATCCCCACCTCCTTATCTAAACCCCCACCCTCTTCATCTCGCCTAGAGCCCTTGCTCTGTTATTTATTTTTCTGCCTTGACTTTCTTATCATCACATTGATATTTATTTTTCTTATTTGTCTTGTTCATTTTCTTGCTCCTCTTCTGGAAGGCGCATGAGGTTAGGAATTTCGTGTCTTTTGCTCCTGGCTCCAGCCCCGGGGCCCAGTGACAGCACTTTTGTTGCTGAAGGAAGAAATGAAATGCAGCCCTGAGGAGTCAGAACTAGGGCTCTGTGGCTTGTAATAACAGTTGAATGTTATGTCACTCTCTGCATTGACCGGGGGCTCCCACGCACCATTCGGTGTCACCCAAGGGCGGTGAGCAGTGATTTTTGTACCCTTGTGGGAAAATTCAGTGTGCTTTTTCTCCTCAAGAGAGTTCCCAGTGATGCCTCACTTGTTTCGGTGGGAGGAGCGTGTCTGGATGTTCAGATGTCATTGG
The DNA here is from genome assembly GCA_004027555.1 of Craseonycteris thonglongyai. Taxonomy (NCBI): domain Eukaryota; kingdom Metazoa; phylum Chordata; class Mammalia; order Chiroptera; family Craseonycteridae; genus Craseonycteris; species Craseonycteris thonglongyai. The sequence continues at coordinate 21,244 of PVKE010006941.1, read as the reverse complement.
CCATGGTTCCTGGTGTCTTAACCTGTGCCATATGAGGGTGGAACTGCTGGGATGTCAGTGTGGACCAAGGCCAGGCACCCAGCATGGCTAGAGAATGGCCTTCACCTGAGCGTGGCTCCAGGGGCCGTATTCCAAAGCCCTAACTGTAGTGACATCAGCATGGCATCGGGGACCCCTTAAAGAGTGAAGTTGCTCGGGACTCCCCCTCATCTCAGACCCTTATTACTCACGAAACTCTACTGGACACCAAGCATTCGATTTGCTGTTGGAAACGTCAACTCCAGCTTGGCCTGGACCCCTGTTCCGTTCTCTCAGCACTTCTAACAGCCACGACAGGAAGCGGAGGGCAGCGCTGGGCTGCTCTGCTGACTCGCACAGTGCTCGGCCATGGAGACAGACGAGCTCACCTTCCACCGGTAATAAATACATAAATAACAACACAACAAACAAATGCGTCGTCTTGGTTGGGCTTTGACTCGTGGAGCTTTGTCTAACTGCAGTATCCCCAAATATCCGGCTAGCTTTCATTGTTAACATTGTGAAGAAGCAAGGAAAACCCAAAGAAAACCACCAACGCAAGGCAGGGCCCCTCCTTCTGCACCTGCTGGGACGAACGGCCGTGGAAACTCAAAATTCATCATGTGCTAAAATACCGAGTTGTGCAAGATTCCTCAATGAGGCTTCCCTTTCCGGAGAAACACGAATATTTCCCACATTTCCATTGCTCGTCACCATTGCAGTCACTCGCCATGAGGGTCCCCTGACGAGTGGCCGCCATGCAGGCTGGGCTCCCGTCAGCACGGGTCATGTGTTCCCTGGGGACACAGTTTTGGGGGCTTTGTTAGCCACTGGCATGGGTGACATCGAGGGCTGTGGACACAGGGACAAAACCAGAGCTGTCCTGAAGGAAAGTACTTCCCCCACCCCTAGGCCCCGGGCTCAGCTGGGCTCTCAGGACCTTGAACTTCTGTCAGCCCCCCAAACACGCAGGGGTCTCCTCCCAGGAGGAAGGTGACTGGTGGGACTGGCCCATGAACAAAACAGGGAATGTACGCTCTTACGATAATGGAGGTGAAGACGGCGTCTCAGGAATGGCTGAATAAAGACACACCTTGAGAAAGAGATACCGGCTTTGCTGTTTTTCTGTAAAATCATTTGTTCTCGTTCTAAGAGTTCTACTTTCAAAGACCGCCACAGATAACGAAGGTGGCATGTCCTTGGTGTTAACAATAATGGAAATAATTATAATAGTAGTAATAATAAAGTACGATTAGACTTATTGAGCTCCAATTTTGTGCCAAAGCCTGTCTTACGCCGTCTCCTTTCGCTCACAAGGATGGTAGGAAGGTGGAACCGCTTCGTTTGACGAGCGAGTTGACATTAAGTCGCCTGCCAGGGGAAGAGGCTGCGGGTGTGAATCATGTCCGGCCGGCTCTCATCACCCTGGAAAGCTGCCCAGCGAGCTCTTAGTGCAGACCCGCCCCTGAACTCGGCTTCCAAGGGGCGGCAGAGGGAAGCAGCCCTGCTCACCCCGCTGCTCTAGGGCTGTAGAGAACGCCCGGGGCCGGGCGACTCCTTGGGGTATTGTGTCTGCTGGGATGGTCCAGCTCCAAAAGCAGCCCCGTGCACCCCCATTCCTAGCTGGATTTCTGCAAAGAAAGATCACTTCACAGGCGTTCTGATTCACAACTGCACATGGCTTTTCTAGGAGCCTACCTCTAATGCGAAGATATTTTTGTAAGTAGCTGCTAGGTGGTGGGGTCAATGAGTCACTAGTTAGAGGGAGAGCAGAACTTCGTGTTCAGTGTAAATAAACTAAATACGGGTTTCCAGTGCTGCATGGAAATCGGCCTTCTCCTGCTTCCATGGAGCAGGCCCACAAGCACGCACCCCTCCCAGCCCCTGCACGGATCAGCGAGAGCCAGGACCTACGGCTCCAATGCGTGGAGCCGATAGGCGCCCTCACTCTGCATGTGCAACTCAGCCCAGGTAGAGCCATCTGGCTCCAATCTACGTCCCAGAAGCGTGTGTACACAGAAAACCGTGTGGAATGACAGAGGTCACTCGGCAGTTCAGCCTGCCCCGTCTTTGGGAGTGGGAGGCAGCGATCGCCGGCGTTCCCACGAGCAGCAGCAATCCTCACTGGGCTTGGGTAGACCCGAAGCAGATGTGGTGGCGGCCTCCACCCGCCCCCGGCCCCCCAGCAGCGCCTGCGGGCCCACCCCACCGCCTCCCGGCGCACTGACGGTGGGGTTTCCTGAGCCAAGAAGACGGGCAGGCAAAATAAATAGGCATGTTTCTTTCAGCATGTTAAACAAAAGTGAGTGACTTCCTGGGGTGGCTGAGCGTCAAGGTCACTCACTTTGGAAAACGTGGCCTTTTAAAGTGAAGGTGAATTTGCACATCTGGAAATATTTTTGAGCATAAATCACTTCATAACTGAAACATGAAATGGCAAATTTTTTGGCAAGCGGTGTATCAGCGTTACTTACAAATGAACTCTTGGCCAGCCATGAACTTAATGCTCTCCTTATGAGATCAGCACATAATTTGTTGTAGTCTTAGAATTATTTTGCTTGAACCATTTCAAGAGTGTTGCCGAGCAGGAAATGAGTTTAGGGTGAAAGGCAGACGACAGGCGCTGTGCTTGCTCAGAGTAGATACACCAGTCGATAGTCACATGCAGAACTGCGTGGAGTCATGACATTTTACAGGAAGTTGTATTTATTATACATACGTGGGCAAGAATCTTATTCCCACAAAACCACAGTCAAAATCTGTGGAAACCCATATTTGATGGTAGTAGAGAAACTCTAGAAAGAGAAATAGAAAACACTAAAATAGAAATAGCCACATTTTTATTTGAAAGAAAACAGAACAACTCTGTCAAGACCTCATCGGATCAGAACCTCATTTCTGAAGCAAAAAAAAAATATGCTTCCCTTTCTGAACTTCCATTATGTTTATGTAACTTTCTGTGTATGTAGAAGAGTAATTTCTAGTGATTCTGCACATATATGACAGGAGGCACAATTTCTCTGTGTTTGTGTGTGTGTGTGTTCCTTTTTGTGAAATGCTTTAGGCAACACAATATATTAGTGGTCTATTCACAGTGCCCAAGACATGGGAACAACAGAAATCTCCTGCAATGGATGACTGCGTAAAGACGGGGCACTTACATACACAAGGAAATACTACTCGGCCGTAAGAAAAGATGAAATGCAGTCACTTGTGACAACATGGATGGATCTTGAGACCATCAGGCTAAGTGCACTAAGTCAGACAGAAAGCGTCACAAACCATATGACTTCACTCATATGTGGAGTATAAAACTGAAAGCAGCACACAAACAAGACAAACAAATAAACAAAAACCCACCAATAGACAACAGTTAGGTGGTTACCAGAACGGGGGAGGCAGAAGAGGGTAAAGGGGGTCAAATATAGGTGACAGAAGGGGACCAGACTTTGATGTGTTAAAGAATTGTACACTTGAAACTTATATAATTTTACTAACAAATGCCACTCCGATAAACTTAATTAAAAAAATTAGTGGTGTAGCAAAACCTATGTGTGCATGTGTGTAAAGAGGAAAAAATAAGAAATCATAAACAAACTGATATTAATGATCATAATGATAAACAAAAAACTGTATTAACGTCAGTATACCCATGAAAATTGACTGATAAATGAACTAAGGGACTGCCCTGTGAGAGGTACTGAAACAAATTTTATTAATTTTATTTTTATACTTTATTTTACTAAGAGCCCTTTAGAAGACCTCGGGAGCATATATTCTGGGACTTTCTGGGAAAAAAAATCTGATAAACAGGAATTATACGAGCTTTCCCGTGTGCGTGGGAGCTTTTCTCCCATGAATCATTCTATCGCTTTGCCAGCTTCACTTTGAGTTGGAAAGAAAATATTTAAGATGGATACAATCTCATTTTCTGTGGAAGAGGGAAACATTTCCCTAAACTTGGAAATACTCACCAGGCCTGTGTAAGGACGGGAAATAATCTTTTACCACGTGTGTCACCCAGCAAGACACAGAACGACAGTGTTCTGAGGAAAAGGTGGCAGGCGGGATTCCCACAACCCCTCTGCAGAAAGAGCTGACTCTCCAAAGCACCTCCCCCCTCAGTAGAATATTCAGCAGTCAGGACTTCAGGTGACACCAGCCACATGCACGGTGATCTAATACAGAGAGACATGTCCTTTCACTTGTGTCCTTAAGAGCATCTTTACTCTAAGATTCGGCTATTAGAGCCGTGACGGCCTTTCAGCTTGTTGTGCCCAGAACCAGAAGGACACAATGTGATCTTTTTTCACCTACCGTGTAAGATCAGATCTGTCTATCCCTTTGCATTCAATCTACTAGCCTTTATTTCCACAACGCGTTAGGATGAAAGCGACCGGCCCAGGCCCGTGACGCGGGTCTTACACCGCCGCACCAGACGACAGGAGAAGGGATGTGAATGTTAGAGAAGACTTACAGGATGATCCCACTTCTCAGCGGGGAGGACTACCCCAAGCCCATCCCCCCAGTTCATCGCACGCACCACAGAACATCCCGGGAGGGTTCTGGAAGTGGGCCCGGGAACGTGTTCCCGTCTACGGATCTGAAGAGTCAAATCTGACAGTTGAACTGGACTATGAAATTGGATTATGAAGGATCCATGGTCTTTGTATTTCTATAAATTATTATTTCAAAATTATGGTGATCATCTCAGCAGAAGGGTGAACTAGCCGACGTCTGGCTTCCTATTATTTCAGAACGTTTTCCGTGAACGCTCAGCGTGCTTTGGAAGTGCACTAAGAAAGCAGCGAAGCAGCAGGCTGGCTGAGCGCTGATCTGCATTGCAAGAGAAAGCCCACCGGCCACCTTGCAGGAAGCACGAGTCCCTTTCCTGCCCCTTGAGACTCGTCAGGGAGCGGAGGGCACCCACCAGTGTTCAGGAAGGCTGGGATAGGTAGTGAGGGAGAGAGGGAGCCCGGCCAGAAGTTTCTCAGCTGAGACGTGGGTTAGTTCAAGAAGAGGACACGCGCCTTCCGACTCGCCGGCCGTGTGCTTAGCCCGCTGCCGAGTGTAAGGTCGGGTTTAACACAGAGAGAAAGCTGGGCAGGAGAGCAAGACCAGAGTCCCCCCACTTCTTTTACATGTCTTCCTGCTCAGGTAGCCTTCGAAGAGCCCAAACAGCTGCAGCCAGTAACAAAAGGGAGTGAATGAAGCGGGGTTACAGACTTCGTAGCACCAGGACGAACCCAACCCTAGGCTTGAAGACACAGATAAAGACACAGAATCATTAATTATCTCAGCAAGAAAGGCTCACATCTTTGAGTGAAGGGCAAAGGGACACTGAGTTCCATACAATCCAAGGGCAATTGCAAGAAGAATGAGGTTAATTAGTCAAGTCATTTTATTCCTGGAGGAAATCTCTACCCACCGAGTAGTATCTGAGAGAATGGTCCAAGTTTATTGCAACAGAAAGTGGGGACAGGGATGGGGGAGTTTTGTTTAGGTGCAAAGGAAAGATTCAGAGACTGGAGCAAGAAAAATAAAGACGATGCTCAGAGAACTTCACTGGAGCGTGCTGTCTTGGGTTCTGTCGTTAGCTACACGGGCCACCGTTTTCCACCTGCGGATCAAGAACCTCCCTTGGATCTCAAGGGTTTTGTAAGAAAACTGTCCCCAGGTTCTGGCTGGGATGGCTCTCACCTTTCATGCCAGGCTTGCCGTCGGCTTTAGATCTCTGCTTTTTACATGTTCTTGGTTATTTTAAAGGGCAAGCTAGAAAGAACATATACTATGCTATTTCCTGCCCTAAAGTATTTCCAGAAAGTCCACTACCCATTTTATTTCTTGAGAAATAATAACCCAATTCAAAGGGGCTTGAGGGTGGATTTATATCCAGCACACAGAGCGAGTAAAAGTATAGTTCAGTCCCAGTTGCAATGAGGACCTCCCAGGTAACTCAAATGGTTTTAGATTTATATAGAGGACGTCAGGTATCCAAGAGCGGGAGGTCCTGCTGTAAGTGGTTCTGAAAAGACTGCAGAAGTGGATAAACGTAGGTGAGATATGCACCTTGTGAAGAATTCCACCTCAACTACGATCAGAAAAGCCTCATGCTCATTCAAGGTCAGTAGCCTAGAGATTAATTAGTAGCTAATCCACAGGAAATCACAGAAAATGGCAAGATCCAGGGCAAAAGCTGGTTCCTTGAATTTAGTCAAGGGGTTCTAAAAAAAAAACTTTCTCAGAATAATGAAAATGATGGATGGAAGCAAAATCGTTTCAAAAATGTGCGAAAACAGAAAGTAACTTTGAATGTTAAGATCCACCACATAACTTCAGCGACTTAAATCCTTTTGGTGAACGGTCTTCACGTATCAGGTGGCTCTGGGCAGACGCAGAACGGAACGAGTTAAGGATGAGACTCAGACACTCTGGCCTCCGAACCGTGCTTTTTCGTGGTCTGAGTTTACTGGAAGTATTTTCTTCCTTTGTTTTTATTTGAGTTCCACTTCTGCAACTTAGGCGATTTCCCACAGTCAGTTTGTAGCTAACAACTCGCCAATACTGGTGTCATTACTTTTACCTGTGACTGTTTTTTCCTTTATATGGGTTTCCCCACCCCGGCCAAACACTAAGCTGCCCGATGGGTAAACAGTTCCATTCCACGGTGTCCACCACAAACGTTCTGCAGCCCCGGTGAAGGCGTCCAGCCCTACAGGACCTGGCCAAGAAGGCACAGTGTCTTCGAGCTGTTTATCTTATGCACGTATCATCGCAAGGTGACCGAAGGCGTCTCGTGCATTATCTGCTGCGGTTACACAACACGGAACGCTCTACTTGGCTGAACGTCTCCTATGAGCGAGACTCAGGGAAAGGTCTTGAGGTCATCAAGTCCTCCAGCTTTTCAGTTCTTAAACTGTCTGAGTCACGTTCAGCGTAGCCGTCACGGGGGAAGGGAGTACACCAAGTTCAGCGTTCGGAAGGACAAAGGGAACATTCTAGGTTTGGGAGATTTCAGGTTCCCGGAAGTAAACGAAACAGCTTCTCAGGCTTCCATCGGAAGGTGCTGGCTTCTGCCCTCCACGTGAGGGGAAGGAGAGTCCTGGGACACCTTCTCCCGGAAGATGTCCTCAGTACCTCACACCAATTCGGGAATTCACTGAAAGGGAGAGATTTTTTTAATGCAACTACATGGCAAGTGAGTTAAAACCTGCCAGTTATTACCATCTCAATGTGAATACATCAATTAAAAGTGTGAGTTTCTCTCTTCCTAATATAAGTGCTGCGACCCATGGACTTGCGAGGATGAGCGGCAAGGCAGGGCGGGGGTGGCCTTCCCAGGTGGCAGGCCACAAGGCCCCTTGGCTGAGGGGAGGTGGCATTGCTGAAGAGGTTTAGGTGGTTGGCGAAAGCAAAGTGGAATAACCTCTAGGGTTGGCTATAAAGTAAAAGAGAGAGAGAGACATGCTCTTTACATGGCTGGGGACACGACAGCTAATAACTAGCATTTACAGCACGGAGAGATGGAACGTGGGGAACGAGATCACAAGGAGGGGGTCTGTGGTCCCCTGCGCTGGTGCGGTGGGATGTGCCCTGAGGGGTCCTGAAAAAGGCATTGCTCTGACATTCCAAGGGTGTGTGATCTTCGATGCAAAAAGACAATAGACGGGCTCATGTCCGGTAAAGACTGACCTTTGCCGAGAAAGCTGCAGGACAAGACGTGGCTGCCCGCATGACGCGCCTTTAGACAGAGATTTTTACCATCACCCCTCCTGTGGGCTGAGTGTGCAGGGCCCGCCATGCGCTTGTCAGGCTTAGTACGTGCCCGTCCTCACCCACACGCTGAAGCCTGTCTGTCTTTGCCAGGGATGGAAGGACCGCCTAGATCCCCGCCCCCAGGGTGGCTTTTGCCCTGAACTAGACCCCGGGGGCACCGGACGAACGAAGGGCGGTCTCTGCTCGGAGCCCAGGCAGCCTTTGCTCACTCAGCTGTCACGGGACTTACCCTCAGTGGAGTGAGACGCAGGTGTGCAGGGCTCTTACTCCCAGCATTCCACACGGCTTCGGAAACGGGGGCCAAACAATACTACACGTATCAAGTTCAAAGGCTCTGGCTGTCCCCTCCCGTCACCTCCTCTGTACAACCAAGAAGCCCGCTTTCCGATTTGCCTTAACTCACTCAGGATGAAATCTGGACCCCCCACCCCTTCAAGTTCCTCACACAGTAGCTTTTGCTCAGGTCCCCTAATGCCCCACTCAGGGCAATTTCAAGAAAGCACACAAGTGGTGCGGGATGAAAACGGCCACTAATCCCACATTAGCACAAAGGTCAGCTTTGTGTTTACACTCTGGTTTGCTCTCTCTTGATGATTTTGGCACAACTGACTGAGCGTATGAAGGATCTGGGAGTGTGAAATGAGGCAATGGTGTTTTAACACGAAACGAGAGGGTCACAGTGTAAGGCATTCATGTGAACAGGACATGTCAGAAGCTGGTGGCCTTGCCAAGGCTGGGTATTTTATTAGTTTGTAGAAACGAATGAAGTCGATTGCATTATAAGCACGGCTCCTTATTTCTCTGTACTTGACTCCGACAGGGAGGGGGTCAAGGATGAAGTCTGATCTTAAACGGAGGCTTACGATGACGTTTACTTTCCTGACCAGCGTGGCCAAATTAAGGTTTAGAGCGTTCGCCCTTGAAGCCAAGAGAAATATAGGTTTGAGTCAAAGTTGCCTTTCTGAGTCTCACATGTGGAGCCCAGGCTGAGTGTGTAACATTGAGGCGTGTCCCTGGTGGGTGACACCGCTCCTAAGTATGGAAACCTTTTTCTTACCTGGAGCCTGATTTCAGCCATATTGCCATTGTGCTGGGCACCGGGAAACGGAGACCGGTATTTGCAAATGAGGCCATCCATCTATACGGCTGCAGCTGTTTTAGTGCCTGAATGCTTGTTTCTATAAAAACAATAGAGAAAAGGGCGAGGAGGGGCAACAAGCTAAGACTAGTTTAAGACTATCAGCTTGGGGAAAATTCCAGAGTATGAAGGGGGATTTCAGGATGAAATGAAGTCCCTGAGCAACTTAGCTTCAGAAAAGAACCAGGTCTCTTTCTCAGGAGTCGTAACCACTGGGCCCTGCTTGCCGTCAGCTTGGCACCAACGGTCACTGAAGAAGGGACTCACGTGGCCGTGAGGGACCTGCTGTGTGGGTTGGCCTGTGCCCTGGTCACCTTCGCAGTGAGCTAAAGAGACTTAAGTTCACTTCCCTTTTGTGAACTGTAGCTCCCTCTCCTGCAAGTTGGGGTCATTACTTCTGCGAAGGAATTTTGTTGGGCTTCAAGACAGTAACACTCTAGCTAGCAGACCGGTTATCAGCGACAGGAATCCTCGTCTCTCTCTCTGCCTCTGTCCTCCTCTCTCACTTTCCCCTTTGTTCTTCCCTCTCGCGTTGCCAATTTTAACTAATATTACTTTCACAAAAGGAAATTTGTTCCTCCATGCCTTGTTCCCAGTGTACCGGCCTAGGCCGTCTCCCCACGGATGACCGACACGCCTCTAAGAATTGGCCCTGGAAGGCTCTAACTCTGAATAAAAGAAAGCTGCAGGTTTCAGAACGCATCATAGTTTTTGTTGAGGCTTTACCTACACCTGCCACCTGCAGTCTTCTGTTACCCGAATGCTTAGTAACAGCGACTGCTCACCATGTCAAACAGCAGTCACTTGATTTCAATCTAGCTGCACCAGGCCGCTGATGGGGGACACAGAGAGGGGGACAGGTAGATCCTAGAGGAGGGAAGTTGGGAAGGAGCAGCACAACTTCGGTGGGAAGACAGGAAGTGAGAAAAGCAAAATGTCGCTGGTGCTATAACACGACCGATCGTTTCGCTCAGCTAGGCTGGTAGAGAGAAAATTCCAAAGACACAAAGAGCGGTGCCACTGGGCATGAAGCAGAGGCATGCTGGGCTCAGTGGGGTTGTGCTTACTATTTAAGAGGTGGGGTAATCATGGTGCTGGCCTGGCTTAGGGTGTGACTGGGAAAAGAAAGCATCTAAGGAGCTTGGAAGTAAAGATTGTCAGGGTATGAGAGAAGAGTACTGTGAGGAAAATTATAGCAAAAGATAAGTATCTCTACCAGTTATTAAAACATACTTTCATATATCATGTTTAAAGCCAAAAAAAAAAGGATGGAAAAGAGAAAAACACCTGAGTGGAAGAGCGTACATGCCCAGATACTGACCCAGGTTCGTGTGGGATTAGTGAAACTGCTGAACAATGAGTGGAAAATAGCAAAAAATTAAAGGATACAGGGTAAAAAATTAGACTGTTTAGGAAAAACAAATATCTAACCGTATGCACATTATCTCCAAATATATCAAAGAACTAAGAATTCTGGAAATCATAGATGAGCTAGCAAAAAGGCAGAAGTGTTATCGCTTTATAGTGATGATAACAGTCTAAAAATTCAAACCACATGAGATAGGAGAAAAAACCAGTTTCAATTATATGAAACTGTTAAATTTTTATAAACAAAAAAGAGTAAAAATAAGAACGCAACAGGAGTTTGGGTGACACATACAAACAGCACACATACGTATAATGAAGCAGGAGGTATAGGTGCAGCCCTACTGGAGACTGAGGAAGCTATGCAAACATTCATATAATTTAGACCAGTATTCTAACATCGAGGAATTTATTCCTAGGGAAATAGCAGAAAGGAGAAAAAGCTAGGTCCACGGGAGTATTAAATTGCAAGATTATCGGTAACTTATAAAAGAAATAAAAACAAACCATATCTAACAATAAGGGAATGGTTAAAGGAAATTAGGACATAGTAGCTCAATGACGTACACGAGGGCTGTCTGAAAAGTATCCAGTCACGTAATATGAAAAATAGAGGCCTTTATGGCTGGATGTTTTCTGGACAGTCCTCGTATTTAGCTATTAAAACGGTAATTTGGAGTACAATGTAATGACCTGAAACATACGTGAGATAATATGTGAGGGCTATGTGTACAGCTTCTCATATAGTTATGGACAGATACTAAAATTATACTCTGAAAAAGTTAACACGAGTCCTTTTGTGAGTTAAGATTATGGGTGATCTTTAAAACTTCATTTCAGAGCTTAAAACATCGCATGGGAAGCTCAAACAGAAGACACGCGGAAGGCAGGCAGCGAGAGGCAGGACTCCAGGTCTGAGTGAAGGCAGACGCGGCAGGTACCCAGGCGAGAGGCAGCGACCGCAAGTTCCAGGCCGGGTCTGAGGCCCGAGACCTTTTCCCGATCACTTTAATTCCCTAACCAGCACTAGTGCTAATCCGTGTTACTCACAGGAAGTAGCTTAGCTTAGATGACTGAATCACAGCACACGCATCTGCTCCCTTAGGCAGTGCCCCGCCTAGTAACGACGTGCCACCCTCATATTCTAGGCAACCACTTGGGACTGTCAACTCTAAGCTTCTTAAGTGCATAAAACTGACATTTTCAAAGTTTAGGCTAAAAAAAAAGTCCTGAATCTTCCCAAAGCAAAAATAGACCCATTAAGAACCAACTCCATCCGTATGTCACCTTCTCTGCATACAGCAAGATTTCTGTGTGTGTCTGTTCTTCATCTGAATCTTCTTTCTCCACCACACAATTTATGGGTATCTATCTATCTATCTATCTATCTATCTATCTATCTATCTATCTATCTATCTATCTATCTATCTATCTATCTATCTCCAGGTGAGTGTGGTGCCTGAGACCTGCAGGGAGATTTCTTCATCATCTCTCCTTCCCCTGTGTTGATAGTGGCCGGAAAATGCTTTCAAACCTAGAAGTCACTGGGCAGAAGTGAGCGATGAGTCTTAGACTGATTTTATTTATTTAAAGACCATAGAGACCTACAAACTTTGTTTTTCTTTCTCTGCGTGGCAGAATCATCTCTTTTCGGAAGCTGAGGAGTCTCACAGCATTTTGAGTGTGGTCCTGCTGGGTCTAGGTAAGGGTTACCTGCCTGTAATCTCTCTCCATGCTGGATGCTTGGGCTTCCTTCAAGAATGGCTGGCATTACTCTCCTGGGCGGATACTATATATTTCTTTATGGCCTTTATGACCTGTTATTTAAGGCCTTGTTGACATTTGACTTTTGAAGTTTAAAATTCAGTGCTCCTAAGTATTCACAGGTGTGAGATTTCTGAGATGGCACATTTATGTACAGTATTATTTAACTATCAGATGCCTCTTGGAGTGAGATACCATCTTCAGTTCACAGAGAAGAAAAGTGAAGCTAAAATTAAGAGTCGCCCAGCATCACAGCAACGGTGGGGCTGAAGTCTGAGCCCAGGCCACACCCGCCTGGACCTCCTGCTCTTCCCCGTTCCTTCCAGAGGTCAGGTTCATATCTTCCTCTTCTGGAGTTTCTGTTCCAAATTCTTCCTCATTGTTTATATGTAAATAGTTGCTAAGAAATCTTTGAGTTCATCCCAATAGACTCCCTGTGATTCCAAGATACTGTGCTTAGAGCCTTCTTAACGAAGAGGTCACATTGCATGCCAGAGGCCTGGCGTGGCTGTGAGGTGAACCCTGAGGACTCTCCTCCCTCAGGACTGCTCCCTCCCAGCTGCTGGAAGCGGTGACTGAGCGTTAGAGAAACCAGATGTGAGGTCACAGTCACGAGTGCTCGGCGTAAAATGAAACTGTACACGAAGGCAGCAATTTGAAGGAAATATATGCTGCTCGGTCTAGTGACTGGATAGGGAGCATGGTGGTAAGTGAGAGGCTGGGCTCAAGAAAGACGCCCCTGCTTATAGACAAGAGTGGGGGTGACGTTCATCACAACACTGCAATCAAGAAGACGTGTGGATGAGCGCACGCAGGACATGTGGGCGAGCGCACGGAGGACGTGAGGGTGAGATCGCGGAGGACGTGAGGATGAGTTCAATGTGAGAAACGTACAGGACAGTTAACAGATGTGTCCAGGGTTATATATGGCTCCAAAGCTGATTCAAAGCTTCGCAAGAAGCCCACAGTTAAGTGAAAGTTGAAGCTATGTGATTAGGTGAGATTTAAAAAAGTATAAGGTGTGAGAGGAGTGGATAATACATTGATGTAGAGTTTCATTGTTAGAAGGTGATCAAAGGAAGCACAAAACAATGCAAAACAAGTAAAAACACTGAATGGCCCAAGAAGGAACAGGCAGAGCGCAGAAGAGCTATGGGGAAAAGATGATGTCAGAGAGAATTTTAGGGAAAATAGTAGCCAAGGGTGTAAAATTTCAGACTTTAAGATCGTCTTAAACTCATCATAAGTTGAAGAAAATTACTTTAAAATTACTGCAATGGATCACTTGAATTGCAGAAATACACAGTGAGATAATTTGTGCAATTTCTCCATCATGTGTCACTGTTTAGTCCCTAAGAACCCCAAGGGACGGGATTACGTGGGTAGAGAAAAATGATACCAGTACTGGGTCATGGTAGAGACTGCTAACATTAGTTTTGTCCATTTTATCGTTTTTACCATTATAAACGTGAATCCTGTTCATTTTACAAATTAATAAGGTCTATCTCAAGGCTTTATGTTTATGAGATTTAAGAAGAACTAGAGTGCTGACTTAAAGCCCAGGGAAGATTGCTACTCAATGTCACCCCAACACATTCAATAAACTTAAAAAACAAAAATGAATGCTATCATGAGAAATCCTCAAGAGACGCATCTCGCTGTGCTCTTGGTGAGTTTTCCACGTGGCAGGATTAGTTACCCCCCTGAGGTTCCAGCTCGTCATATGCCTTTCCTTCATTCAACATTATTTTTCTTATTTTCCTCACTTAGAAGCATTCTGCGAATTGATCAGCGTGCAGCAAACACTACCTGCCCTGACCTTACCATCATGGAAATGACCTCATCGCGTTTGCTGCCCAAACCAACCCAGGACAGACTGCGACCAAGATGGTCAAGACGGTCTGAGGACGAGAGCGGTGCCGGGACCATGTCTTCCAACGAATTCCAATGTGTTCATCTGTCTCTCTGACAAAAGATGGCCATGAAATTTGGGTTCAGATACAGAGAACGAGCCACTGATGTAAGAGACAGCGCATGTGGAGGGTTAACATTCCCTAACAGAAGGTGCGGGTGGCATTAGGCTAGTCCGGGCACGGGTGTAAGGGCCCTGGAGGGGGCCCCAGGGGCTGGGGCCACATCAGTGACTGGTGTCCACGTGTGGCATCAGCTGTCAGTGTCGGCGTGGCCAATGAATTCAGACACCGCTGACCCAGAAAGCCCCATCCACCCACCCGGATGTAATTGCACGTAAACACTACTTTTCCTTCCAAATTTCATTCCTTTCTTACTCATTCACTTCATTACTCATGCTACTATCCTTTCATTCATTCGACAAATATTTGTTTGATTACTTTCCTCTGTGGGCGGTACAGTTCTCGTGGCGAACAAGACAGACGTCGTTTTGGTGAGGAGACAAAACCGGTGGCCCTGGGCCCTCATGTCCTCCTGCGTTGGGGAGCTTAGCAGAGAGTTTGGTGAGAGGTCTGACAGGCTGGTGACTATCTGCATGATGCGGGGAGAGCCTCCCTTCCCATGAGGCCACTTCCCCAACCGAGGACTATGCAGGTTCCCCGACCCCGCCCCCTGTCCCCAAAATACACAGCCTAGATATACAGTACGCCCTGGGGACTGTCCCGGCCCGGGGGCATGCAGGCTACCTACAGCTCAGCTCTAACGAGTACTGTGAGTGAGCTCATGCACGCTCTCCGACTTCTGCTAACGTCTTCTCTAATACACTCTACGTCGTGATCGTGCCATGAAGGAAGGAATCCGCACCACGGGATGGGATGCGGGGAACGAGGCTGAGTGAAGGCCACTCTCCTCGGGGCAGCCAGGAGGGACCTCCTGGAGGGGCCAGGGATAGAATCAAGGCAGCCAGAGGAGGTCGGCAGCCCTGCAAAGCAGGTGAGCGTGCACGGGCCGGCAACAGTGAGGGGAGCGGCTCCCGTGACGCGTGCATCTGAAATGCTCGTGGACAGAAAGCAAGCCAGCACCACAGTGAACGAGGAGAGGTTCAGGGTGACAGCAGCAGAGAAGCCGTAAGGAGACCAGGTTTCATCCTAACTACGATGGGAAGCCTGGAGAGAAGTCAAAGTGAACGATGAATTTGAGCTGGTGAAGGTATTTAGTTGGACCTCTTGGAGAATGGCACACAGGGGGTCTGCATGGTGGTCAGGGGGCCGCCACTGTGACACAGGGGAGGTGACAGCTAGAGGAGCAAGGCGGCCAGTGTCCCCATGAGCGCTGACTGATGGGAGGGGTGTGAGCCGGAAAAAGACCTGTAGCTGACTCCGGGATAGAGAGCCTCGTCCGTTTAAAGAACAGTGCCCAGGATCGAGCCCTGAAAACCACGCACAAATCTCCAGTGACCATTGAGGAAACACAGAGCCAACAGGAAATAAAGATGAATAAAGATTAGAGTCCAGAGTAAATAGGAAGTAAGAAAGGCCAGTGTTCAGACAAGCAAGTGGTCCTGCAACACTCGTGCGAAGCTGATAAGTGCCCCAGTTTGGAGGCTCAGGCATCGGTGGGGGTGGGGGGCTTCTTTCGGGGTGCGGGGGAGGTGGCAGCCTAGTGCTCTCTGCACAAATGTGACCCATTCTTCTTCAAGCACAGATCAACAAATGGGGACAGATAACCAAAGCTTGTGAGAAGTGAGCTCAGTCCTTCATAAAAGTTCAGGACCAGAGGCGCAAGATGACTGGGAGGTTTGCCATTAGGACTGATCTCAGAAATGGAGGATTAGTCACAGGGTTCCTTGTAAATGACCAGAAAGACAGGGGCGCAGGCTAAGCACTTACTGAGCTCCTACTTGCTGGCACTTAACACGCAGCATTTCCGATCATTCTCACAAATATGCCGTGAGAAAGGCGGGGTTTCCTTCACCAGCTGACAGCACAGACTAGAGCGCAGGGGGCCTTATTCAAGCTCCAGGCATTAGAGACAGGAGTTGGGACCAGAATCAGGCTGGCCTGGGGCTCTCCTCCCCCCTGGCACCGAGAGGCACCGTCACAGGTGGGGACAGGTGAGTCTAGGCTGGTGCTTGACCCCGACCACTCCAGAACTCACACTTTCCCTTTCTCTGGCCCTTTTCCTGGTCCCCACCCCCTCACATGCCAGTTACCTCAGGGGTCCTGACCTTGGCCCTGTGCGTCTTCCAGCCAGGTAAGTGAGGCCTGCTGTCTGAGCTGTCAGGCTGTCTCAGGGCCAAAGGCATCAGAACAGGGACTTCACCATGTGTCCCCTCTTCTTCCACATCGTCACGGCCCTTCTGGCTTGGGGCTGCTTTTCTTGCGTCTCCTGTGTCTTCCTGCAGCTGTGATGTATTATATGCGGTCCAGGGACGAGTCATCTCCAGGAGGCTTCCTTGACAGGAACCACTTCATCACTGAGAAGTCATGTTTTAGACAAGAAACTCTGAATCAAATAGATGGTTTCTAGAAACACATTCACGTTTGTGTCGCCTCTTTGTGTTGATAGAATGGACGCTTCTTGTGCTCCCTAATAACCTGGGTATGATCTTCTTCTGTAGAAGATCCACTTGGTTCCTACAATACAAAGAGCACTCCCAGACCAACCACCAAATCCCTACTTGCCTCCCCCTCCCCACCCACACGTCACACTTCTGCTTCCGCACACACGTTGAAGTGCTCTTAGGGAGCCCTCAGAAGGCACTCTTGCTAGAGGTAAGGCAGGTAGACAGCTTAAGTGGTGAGGGACCAATTATAGTAATAATGAGTCTTCCTATTAACAAAATATCTTGCTGATTGCAAACTTTGACCTCTCAACAATCAAAACACAAGGACAAAAAGCTCTTGAAATGTTTAAAGGATCTGTAGGCAAAAATTAAGTGTATTAGGTAAGATGCCCCAAAGAAAAAAATGTGCTGAGGACAGGTTGTCCTGAAAGACTAAAGGACTTCCGGGTGAATCTGGGGTGAGAGAGAGAAAAAGAAAGAGAGAGTGAGAGAGGGGGTGATCATAGATATAATAGATGACAGATAGATGGTAGAGCAGATAAATAGAATGGGAGAAAAAAAATTCACATATACACTATCTTGGAGTAATAGCGCCATCTTGTGTCTTTCCTAGTTACTTCTGATAAAAATACAGAAACCTTTTAGAACTTCTAAATGTTCTGTGGACGTAAGAATGTCCAAAACTGGAGAGAATTTTTATAAGAATTTGAGTTTATTTAACCAAAATGAGGACACGTTTGGAAGCAAGATCTCAAATACTCAGGGAACGACAGTTTTGCAGTTCCTTGTACACACGTGGAATTCAGGAGGGAAGGAAAAGAACATTACATGAAAGTGGGAGAAAGCAGTGGGAGAATGTCCATGATTAGATGACAGAATAGTGAAGATTGTGCTCCCTTGAGGGTGGTTGTGCCTTCGAAGGGTCTGAGAAAGAGGAGTACGCATTTCCAAAACCCCACCGCTAAACCCGGGGCCACCTTGGTTTTCTCTTATATTATTTTCTAGAAGTTCTATAGTTTTGCATTTTACCTTTAGGCCTGTGGTCCATTTATTGAGCTGGCTTTTGTGAAAGGAGTAAAGGTCCCTGCCTGGGCTCAGCCTTTGCATGTGCATGTCCAGTTGTTCCCGGGATTGTTGAAGAGACACCCCTGCTCCGCTGACCGGCTTTTGCTTCATGGTCAGAGGCCAGTTGACTACGTTTGTGCGGGCCTGTTTCTGGATTCTCCATGGATTTGTTTTTACGAACACCACATTGTCTTCATTACTACAGATGTATAGTAAGTCTGGTAGTAGTGCCAGGTCTCCAACTTTTGAATTCCAATTTATCGCTAAGTATTTAGCAAAGCAATTGGATTTTGTATATTAATTTTGTATCTTGTAATTTTGCTGTAATGGCTTATTAGCTCAGGAGATTTTTAAAGCAAGTCTTTGGGATTTTTTTACATAGGCAGTCATGTCCTCTGTGAAAAAAGACGTTTTTCTTTCTTTTTCCTTAATCTATGTGGTTTCTTCCCACCCTTTTCTTATTTTATGGAATTAGTTAGGACTTCTATCTAGTTTGATGGTGAATAGGAGTGTGAGGACTTATAATTTTTACTTTATTGTTTAAAAAAAATTAAAGTTGGCTTCTGCAAAAGAATCAATTTAAGGAATATTTCAAAACACTAAAAGAAATTAGAGGGGATGAAGGAGTAAGGAGGGAGTTAGTGTGTTAATTTTTATTAACAGGGTGCCAATGTTACTGGCCAAAATTAAAACATTTTTTAGAATATATATCTTATAACTCCAATTTGAATTTTTTCTTAATCTGAGTATTAAGGAATAATACTGCATATGGTAAAGAAATGCTTTTACCTTACATTGAGAAATTTAGAAATTCTTTCATTTTCAGGTTAGTTCATTTTTCTTCTGTTAAACTCAAATAAATTTAACATTTTATACATAATATGATCATGTTTTTATTACATCTATTTTTTCTAGCTATTTATTTAGATACCTTCTATGTATAGATGCATAGAGAGAACTGGAGGATCATCTGTTAGTGAAGCATTTTACTACACGAAGGATAGTAGTTGACATTTTTTTAGTACTTGTCTGAATTGTCCGAGTTTAAAAAATAATTAGCATGTACTATTTTTGCTAAAATATTATTTCAAAAACATATGCTTTAAAAGCTGTACTCAATAACCAGGAAAATGAAGATAGACATATGTCCAATTATACATGGAATTTGCTCTAAGTACGCACTGTGTTGGTTTGATTTTGATACTATATTTACACATGTTCTATCTTCTGAATAAGTCCCATATAACTTAGGGAGTTAGGCAGAAATCATTGACAAGTTTTCCTGTCTGTCCCCACATGAGGAATTAAAATGCTACTACCTCAACCAAAAAGCTCCGCAGCTACAGATTTAATTATTATGCAGTATCCGTGTTATGAAGCAGCTAAATTAGTGGGCTCTTTCTCCCAAGTAGCAACTCTTATTTCATATACGGTATTTTAATATATTTTTATTTATTTCTTTTGACAGAGAGAGAGAGAGAGAGAGAGACAGAGAGACAGAGAGACAGAGACAGAGAGAGAGAACTGAATTGGGGGAGCTCCCAGTATAGCATATGGATCCGCACGGGCTGGGGCTGGGATTCGATCCTCGGTCCACGGGGCTGCAAAGTGAGGGCTTAACCCACTGAGCCATCCCGGCTTCCCCATATATTTTAAAGCTTAGGACAAAAACAGCATCACTCCAAAATTATTAACAATAACTTTAGATATAGATTGTTTACTGAATCAGGATACATATGTCACTGGTTGTTACGCCTTTTAAATAATTGATTCATAGATTCCCTTCCATTTTTTTCTTTTTTTTTTTTGTTACTGTCACCTTTCTTAAAATTCCTCATAAGGTACATTTTGCTGACTGTATATGGTGGTGGTGTCCTTCTAGCCCTATATTTCCTCTCAGTTGATAATTAGATCTGGTATTAAAAAAAAAAATTTATTTTTATTGTTTTTTACAGAGAGAGAAAGAGACAGAGAGAAGGGGGAGGGCCCAGAGCAGTCTCCATAGTTGTATGTCATCAGTTTCCAATACAGTTTCACTCCGTGGCTGTGCAGGGCAGGAACCAGGCTGGGGGCCTCCCGCAGAGGAAGCTCACCCTGGTGAGAACCGAATTGGGGGCACACCCCAGTTCAGTATATGGGTCCACATGGGCTGAGGCTGGGATTCGATCCTTGGTACCCGGGGCTGCAAGACAAGCACTCAACCTGCTGAGCCATCTTGGCATCTCCTAGGTCTGGGATTTTGATGAAAGACTAGATTCAATTATTACTGTATTTTGTTGACGTTGCTTCACAGCAGGGTTGTGTTCAGGCATTGACAAGCATTGTACAGATCGTGGGTTGGCAAACTACGGCCTATGGGCCAAATCTGATCCTCTGTCTGTTATATAAATAAAGATTTATTGGAACACAGTCATATCCATTAATTTACATATGTCCTATGGCAGCTTCTGCACTATGATAGCAGAGTTACTATAGCAGAGACTTTAAGGCCTTCCACCATAAAATATTGACTATATGGCCCTTTACTGTGTGCACTATACACTGTTTGTCTACCTACAACTTCTTACAAATAGAATTGTATAGGATGCACTTTTGCATAGACTCCTTTCACTTGCCTTAATGTTTCTGATAGTGATCGATGTTACATATTTCTTTTTTCTCAATTGTATAGTATTGCATTGTGGAAATGTCTTTTATGTTTATCCATTCTCCTGTTTATGGACCCCTGAATCACATAGTATTTTGGCTATTACAAATAAGCCTCCTGTATTCTTGTATGTCTTAGTTCTAAGAGTCACTTTTAAATTCTGAATTTACCTGGGATGTGTCTGAATAATTCTTCATCCCTAGGATTTCAGCCTGTGTGTCATCTTAGAATCCTAGTGACCATCTAAGCCAAGCTTGTTTAATCTGCAGCCTAGGATGGCTTCGAATGGGGCCCAACACAAATCTCTTAAAACATTATGAGGGTTTTTTGCAATTTTTTTTTTAGCTCATCGGCTAGTGTTAGTGTATTTTATGTGTGGCCTAAGACAATTCTTCAATTCTTTTTCCAATGTGGCTCAGGGAAGCCACAAGGTTGGACACCCCTGATCTAAGGGAATCCTGTCTTCATCCCAGCTCCCCCCGCCCCCTTACTACCATTCTTTTTATTTGCCATATAGTATTTATCTTAACTCATAATCACTTTGTTTACTTGACTGTTCCTCTCCCTGCATTGAAAATTTCCTTACTAGACCATAGTAAACTCCAAGAGGGTATGCAATGTTTGGTTTATTCACAGCACCTAGTAAAGTGTGGTACACAGTAGGTGCCTCAACAATTAATTGTTGGGGGAAAAAAAATCATTCTAAAAACAAAATTACAGGTTGACAAGCTCACCAGTTACCAACAAATTCCTGGGTTCATAATAGTCTCAGCAAAACAGTCCGATAACACATTCCAAGCAATTCCGTCAGACCTAACATAGACCCAATGATGGCCTTAGTCAGACAGACCTAACATAGACCCAATGATGGCCTTAGTCAGACAGACCTAACATAGACCCAATGATGGCCTTAGTCAGACAGACCTAACATAGACCCAATGATGGCCTTAGTCAGACAGACCTAACATAGACCCAATGATGGCCTTAGTCAGAC
>PVKE010006940.1:0-52458 GCA_004027555.1 Craseonycteris thonglongyai | reverse complement strand
AGATAATACCATTATTCACCCCCTAAAATTAGTAACATGTTGTGCCTTGACTTTATTAAATATATCCGTTCAAATTTGAGATATCTTTTGAGTTAAAATTGTGTAGGTTGGAATAATAAAGACAAAAGTTTTAACTCAATATTTTATTTTTAAAAATTATATTTGTTAGGGTGACATTGGTTATAAAATTGTGTGTTTCAAGTGCACAATTCTATAATCACTTGTATATTGCCCGGTGTGTCTAGCACCCAAAGTCAGATCTTCTTCTGTCATCTATTTGACCCCCTTCACCTTTTCTACCTGTACACCTCTCCCCTTTCCCTCTGGCAGCCACTGCACCGCTGTCTGTGCATCTCACTTTCTTAAAAGAGACTTTTTATAGTCTTTTGTAAGTCTATGGTAAATATTTTGCAGATCCTAGAAATCTCAGTTATATTTTATAATTCCTGTATCTACCGATTAATACTTAATGTTGTTCATTATAAACACGTAGAGGATTGTATTGTCAAATTGTCATCTTGAGCATAATTTTTACTCTGGGATCCTAGTACATACCTCTTCCCCAAAAGATTTTTTTTGTGTTAATTTTTTTGTTTCAAGTTTCTTGAACTGCTGAGTATAAATGCTGTAAATGAGTATTAGTTTTACTTTGTTTTTATGTGATGAGTATAAATGATTAAAGTCATTACACTTTCACTTTTGGAGCTCTATATTTATTCATCACCATCAAAATATCAGTTCTGTTATTTCATGTCTTTAATTTTTTTGTAGAGCATAAAAACTATAGCTTAATTTTATAACAGACTATAAGGCTAATTGAATATCTTCAGGAAGTTTGATTGATTAGAAATATTTGAGTGAGCTGGTTTCTCTGAGGCCAATAAAAGCTTGTGCTTATATACTTTAGTTTTCATTTCACAGTCATATGCTGTCTATCCTATTTATCTTTCTCAAAAGCTATTTACTGGTTTAATGACTTGTTCTTGAGTATCAAATATCTTCTTAAAGTAAGTGATCTTTGTGGATGTGTTGTAAAACATTGCTATTTGTTAATTGTTCATTCCTTATTGTTTGTAGCTGGGAACAGTTTTGTGGTAGTGCTCTCATAAATTTTAGACATTGATTTTAAAACTTTATACATCATAATTCCTTGTTCTGGTCTGAGTGGAGAAAGAGGCATATGTCCCTTTATGTTTTTTCAGAGACGCCTGTGGTAGAGCAGTGGTCTTCACTGGAACCATTTAAAAAGAAAATATTTCTAAAACATTCAATACCTCTCTCTCCAAATGTACTGAACCATATCTTGCAGACCTGAATAGTAATTTACTACTGTATTTGGAATGTTAATTTTTGTGATAAAATTAAGGGGTGTTGGCTAACAAATGCCAGTGGAGATGAGTGCTAGGTCTAACTAAGGCTTGTATTTGGAAAGAAGGTTTGTTCTTGATGACATGTCGTTAACTTCACCTTTTATTCCTGTGTGTGCTTTATTTAATTTTTTATAATGTGTGAAACCAGATGATTATTTTGTTAGAATGCTAAAATATGTGTAAATTAGCTTTGCATGAAGTTCATGGCTAGGAGGGAGGGCTGTGAACTTCCTTTTAGTCTTTTCCTGCTCAGAGGCCCTTTTTTATTTGGCTTCTACATTTCACATGTGATTTGCTCTCATAAATGACTTCTGGGTAAATGCAGTATTATTGTAAGTATTTTATTAACTTTTTAATAAGTGATATACTTAAATGTAATGGAAATATTGAAATTTAAGATATCTATACATGCCTATTTTATATTTATGAAATTAAGCTATTTTTACATCTTCATGAAATTATATGCCCTTTTTTCTTTAATAGTTTATTCCCCAGATATGCCTTCACGGCTTCCAATCCAAGACATATTTGCTGGACTGGTTACAAGTATTGGCACTGCAATACGATACTGGTTTCATTACACACTTGTGGCCTTCGCATGGTTGGGAGTTGTTCCTCTTACAGCATGTGAGTATTCATTCCTCTGTGGTTAGAGTTATGTAAGTATTGTATAACTATTTAATATTATACGGTAATATTGCATTGTTTTTGTTTGAATGATGTTTAATTATTTGATATTATAATGTGGTATGTTAGGAAAGCCTCACTTAGGAAAACATACTCACCTGAATTAAGAAGTATGTTTGTTTGTTTTTAATTTAGTATTTTGAGATTCGGCCACATAAGAACTAAATGTTTATTTCAGTGGCATTCATGTTATTCCACTTTACCTCTGTCTAATTGAGTGACTGGGAGTTCATGATGAGAGTTGTGACTGTGTGCCATCTGCCCTTTTTTGTTAGGCCGCATCTACAAGTGCTTGTTTACTGGCTCCGTGAGCTCACTACTGACACTGCCACTAGACATGCTGTCCACGTGAGTATTGAACCTCGTGGCGAAGATGGGGCTTGTTTTTGTTATATTTTGAAAAGTCCTTCTGTTCTGAGGACAAACAGTAATTTATATTTCTTATTCTAAGTTGTAGTTACAGCAAAAATAGCTGCTATATACAAATGATGTTTGTTTTAAAATATATCTGTCTTAAAGAATTTTTGTAATGGTGGGACAGCTTGTTAAATAGGGTGTTGTGCAGTGTGTGATATATATGAAAACTATTATGTTCATATGCTGAGGATTCATTTAAATATATTTTAAAGAAACATTTGAATTTAAATTTATTTTTTGTTTCTTGTGATTATTAGAATTTGGACTCTAAAAACCTGTTCATTGTAGTTTTTACTATATCTTAATTTTGACATTAAGCATTGTAATTGCAGTTTCTTGGGAAAGATATGTTTTATTTTATTACTGATATCAGAATTAAAAATGCTATAAACAAATAACTATCATGATCATTAGAATGTTAAGCCTGCAAAAGATTGCATATATACAGTAGACTGTCCATTAACTGGAACTCAAGCTACTGACACTCTCAAGCAACTGCCAAAAATAACCAAAGGAATAAAACTGCATTTGTCTGGCGTCTACCAGTCCCTGTGGTGCTGCTTAACTGAGACTCGATTGTATTTGCTGACTCTTCTTCCGTGCTGAACTGCCCTTAGGTTTCTGATCCCTGTGTCAATAAAGGCAAAAGCACAACGTAAGACTCGTGGAACAGAAGCATTCAGAGTGTATTACTATCAAAATAAGCCAAATGGCAATAGAAAAGTGCAGGAGAACATGTTATATTTCTGATAGAATAGAAATCAAGGAAAAGTTCTTTTTAATATTTTGGTGTCTACATCATTATTTTTAATCATCGTTGAAAATACTTAGAAACATTAGATGTGCCTACGACTTGGTTTTTCTGCTTGCTGGTTATATCTTTTTGTTTGGATAGAACAGGCAAGTTATTTATGTCTGTTTTTTTTGGCAATGTAGGGCATAAATAAAATAAAAGGCTTTGAACTTGAAACTTATATTAGAATTGTTTTATTTTTGTTTTCATAATTGAGTAATAGTTTTGATTAAGTAGTGTTTAGAAGTAGACAAGGGCCTTGAAGTTAGGGGACTAATGGCTATGGCCATGACAAAAAGGACAAGTAGTAATTGAACACACTTGAAAGTTGGAAGTGTAAGAATTGATTCAGGTTACACATCGTTTCTGGTATGGCATTTTCTGTCAAATAAAAACATTATAATGTGTCCTCATCTACCTTACTCACCTGAATCTGGCACCATGAGGCTCTGGCTTTTCCCTAATGTCAAAATGACCATGAAAAATAAACGTTTCGAATTGATTCAGGACAATGAGGCAGCCATGACAGTGCAACTAAAGACACTCACGAAAGAGGACTTACAGAACCGCTTCAGAAAGTGGCCAGAATGATGAAATAAGTGTGTTTGAAATGAGGGGGTAGTATTTTGAGGGGGATTAATGGTGATGTGTCTTCTATTATAATAACAATTTTTTAAGGTTTTATTTTTATTGTTTTTGACAGAGAGAGAGTCAGAGACAGAGAAAAGGGGGAGGGCCCTGAGAGCACTCAATAGTAGCACATCATTAGTTTTCTACATAGTTTCATTGCATAGGTGAGCATGGGGCTGCGCAGGGCAGGAACCAAGCCGGGGGCCTCCCACATGGGAAGCTCTCCCCAATGAGAACTGAACTGAGGACACACCCTGGTTTAGCATATGGGTCTGCATGGGCTGGGCTGGGATTCGATCCTTAGACTCCAGGGCTGCAAGATGAGTGCTCAGCCCACTGAGACATCCCGGCATCCCCCAATTTTTTTTATTTAAACATTCACTGTATTTTATTTATTTATTTATTTTTGTCACATCTTGTAAGTGGAAAATGCTGGATAAACAAGGTAGTGCTCCTCTTGCCTACCACATTTACTTCTTATTGGTAGAACCATTGAACATGGGTTGTTCGTCAGATGTGATCACTTAGGTAGTGAAATAAGGTAGCTAGTTTGTAACAAGAAACCTTGGCATTGGAATAAACAAGTTCCTGCATCTGCCAGATTTTTGGTGAACTTGGGCAAATTATTGATCTTTCTTAACCCCAGTTTCCTCATCTCTAAAATGAGGAAGATAGTTCCTCAGGAATTTGGGTGGGCTGTTCAAAGTTTAAATTCACAAATCTGTGTAAAAACTGTATGCAAATTTTTAGTATTGTGTTAATGGGTAGCAAGATTATCTATCATCTAAGCTCATCTCTGCTTGCCTTATGTTGGCAGACTCCCCTTTTCTCTGTGACCTGATTGGTTAGTGGGCCACCAAGACTACTTCATGAGACTACTCATTGATAAGGGATGGATGCTGAAGGCATGCCGGGGGTAGTCTAAATAAATTTTGAATATAGCTTGGGTTTATAATTCCATGATGCATTTAACAATTGGCAGAATTGAGCCACTTTTTCTGAAAGCACTTGTAACTGAACTACTTTTGTTCCGGAGTAATGTTTTATTTTCTCTATAGTATTAATTTTATTTCTGAAATTTTACTTTAAATTTCTTAATATTGTAGTAGCTACTATATATTCTATGGCTCACTTCTTCAGGTCATCTCTAGGCATAGCTTATCAGTGAACTATTGCTTCAAAACATGCTGTCCCCAAAACTTAATGGCTTAAAATGATAGACATTTTAATTGCTCATGATTCTGAGAGATCAGCAATTTGGCCTGGGCTCAGCTGATCAGTTCATCTGTTGGGCTTGCCTCAGGTACTCATATGTTTTAGGGGTTGGACGGCCTAAGACGGCCCCCATTCCAGTTCCTTGGTTCTCTTCAATGTGGTCTCTCATTTTCCACAAGGCTAGCCGGTGCCTTTTTACGTGGTGGTCTCAGGGCAGCATTCTAAAAGGGTGACAGTGGAAGCTCACAAGCTCTCCTCGGCTCGGGACCCGAGCAATACACCGCTGGCCCAGGCCGTTCACAAAACCAGCCCAGATTCAAGGTGTGAGGAGAAAGGGCTCTACCAAGATTCACCATTTAAAGTCTATAGCAAGTACTTATTGTTATTACTGCTGATGACAGGAAAGGGATAGAGAGATGGGTATTTTGTTCAAACCTATCAAAGTTTTAATATTTGGAGGGTTCCTTAACAATAGATTGGTTAGGATTCCTCTTTTGAGCAGGGTATATTCCAGATAGTAATATCCGAGGGCCACATCAATTCAGTTAAGTTTGGAAATTCTAGGCTTGGGGTCTCCCAAATTGACCCTTCCTCAAGTTTTCTGTGGAGGAAAAAAAGTCATTTCATTAAAACAGTGAATTTCCAAAGGTGACCAAGACTTTGAACTATTCTGAAATCAGACAGACTAGGGAAGGATAAGTCCCTTCAGAGAGAAAAGGAGCCAAGAGGGAGGTCTCCAGTCTTAAACTACTCCATGTATTTTCATGTATGATTACAAAACCATACTCTGTCTGAATTTGTTCAGTGTAATCTGCTTTCTGAGTGTCAGGTTTCTGGAGTGTGTTAGAGACTTTTACACATCACATACTGAGTGTCTCTCGGCCACCCTCCATGCTGTCGTCAGGCCTTTCTGCAGGGGTCTCCCACCTTTCTGATTTGCTGACTCTGCCATGTGTGTGGGCTCATACATCAGCGAACCAAGTTTGTTAAACTTTGTGAAAGAAGGACAAGGAAATGCTTCGTAAGGGTTGGACAGAGTTGTTCACTTTTAGTAAATGATGTATGTATTTGGTCTTTGTCTAGTGTTGGCTGCTTTTGGTTTTTTCCTCACTACCTTCCTGTTTCTACACCGTGTTCAGAGAGAGGTGATCGATAGCTAATTTCTGTGTAGTTATATAAACATATATAATACAAACTTATAAAATGTATTTGGCCAACTTGTAATATAGATAGAATTTCATTGTCCTCAGAAATAATTACTTTTGAGAAACTGATTTTTACCCAGAAAGTTATGAGTTTTCTCTTCTTTCTGAGATTTTACTATAAAATGAAATGGTTTCTTAATTTTATGCATTCTTTGGAGTAACTCTATATAATTTTTTTTACAGGGACAATTTGTTGGCAGATTGTTTGCAGGGTTGCTTTGTGGTGACCTGCACACTGTGCGCATTCATCAGCCTCGTGTGGCTGCGAGAGCAAATCGTCCACGGGGGCGCGCCGGTGTGGTTGGAGCATGCCGCTCCGCCCTTCAACGCTGCTGGGAACCACCAGAATGAGGTGATGCCCCCAGCCTGAACTGAATTACCATCACGCTCTGAGACCTGCACCAGGACCCCTGTGTCCCACATTGCAAAGCAGGGTAGTGGAAAGGTTGGCAAGGAAGTTAAGGGATGTGTGAAAAATCAGAAGAATATTACTGTGACTTTGCCTCTTAACCCTCTTAGTGCTACCTTTTGCCAGTGGTACTAGCGAGAAATGCGAAGGGTAATTTAATGGTCTATGTGTGAGCCGATATATCGGCCCACCTCACTAAAAGGGTTCATTTTCTGGCCGATGAGGAACAATATTAGGCTGTACACTGACGTGCTTGTTCATTCCCCTTGCCTGGGTTAACTGCTTAACACTGCTCTGGACATTAACATACAAACTTCCTGAACATTCTCCTGACATGCTGGGTAACCTGAAGGGGGCTGTCTGTCCTCATGGTTCATCAGTTTCTTTGTGTATAAAATGTCCCGCCTTTGTGCTCCCAGTAGGAATACCAAAAGTAGAAACATTGGAACACTGTTGATGACAGTCTTATGCACTTTGACCTTTTCTTTATGAGAGATTTTTTGCTTAGATGCACGAACATTTGCTTAGAGGCATTATGAAGGAGAATATAGTAAATGAGTTTTAGTATTTTGCTTGCTGAGAAATTATAGGGCTGAAAATATAAAAAAATTAGCTACTTATGAAAACAGTTCACACTTCATAAAATTTTATTGTGAAAAAACTGACTGTAAGATACTTAGAGTGGTAATTAACTTAGTTTTTCGCTTAATGACCTGCTTTTGTCAGTGTATGGATAGTTTTTATCAAGTTTTGCCATACCCTTTTCTCTATAGAATTAAGAGTGCAACTTCTCCTTTGAAAACCACACATAAAAAATGGAACTATAAAGAAAGGGTACTATTCTTACCTAGCATTAACTCTTTTATCATTGTGCTGCATGTTTTGAAACATTTAATGCACTTCTTTTAGAATGTTTATTAACTTCATGGGAGTGGAGTGTTTTAATTAACTACAGCTATGTCTTTGCTTAGTAGGGAGCAGAACTCAGTAACAGCCAGAGGATGTTGCATGTGGGAACTCATAAAGTCTGTATGGACAGGCTTACCAACTGAGCAGAAATTAGATGTTTTCCTCAAATGTTTAACAGATAACTGAGAATTAAGTTACATATCTGTATGTATATAAACAAGTGGTGCATAAATAAATAAATTTCTATCTCTGAGGTGGTCATTAGAGATAGGAAATAGCTTACAAGGAAGGACTATAGAGTGATGTTTTCAGGATAGCAACATTTGTTAACCAGTGATCAATAATGCTTTATGAAATGTTAATCCATAAATTATGCCAAGAGAGCACACACACACAACACACACACACACACACACGAGGTCTGACAATTAAGCTTGTGAAGTCATCCTAGGAATAGTGGTATATTATAGTTCATTGCTGAGTATCACTGTGGTCACCTTCGAAGTGCTCCCCTTGGGAAGCTAGCTATGCACTGACCCCAGCGCCTCCCACACCCTTCGGAAGAATGTTGGAACTCTTTTCCTGGAATGGCCATCCAATCTGTTGTTGTTATTACTACCCTTGATGTCTTGAGTGTCATCAAAATGTCTTCCTTTCAATATTTCCTTTATCTTCAGGTACAGAAAAAAGTCACTGGGGCCAGATCAGGTGAGTAGGGAGGGGGTTTCATTACAGTTGTTTGTTTACTGCCTAAAAACTCCCTTATAGACAGCGCCTTGTGAGCTGGTGTATTGTTGTGATGCAAGAGCCACAAGTTGTTGGCAAAAAATTCAGGTCATTTTTGTCTAACTTTTTCACACAGCCTTTTTAGCACTTCCAAATATTCAACTTGGTTGACTGTCCAGTTGGTACAAACTCAAAGGTGGTACCCAAAAAGGTTAGCAATATTGTTTTTGACTTTTTGGACTGATGGAACTTTTTTGGTCATGGAGAATTGGCTGATTTCCTTTGTGCACTTTGGCACTTTGTTTCAGGGTTGTATTAGTACACCATGTTTCATGACCAGTGATAACATGGCCCAAACATCATCTTGCCTCTCCAAAAGGTCTTGCTTGGCAAACTTTGCTTCTCCTTAGCTTTTGTTCATTGGTGAGCTCCTTCAGAAGCATTTTCACACACCTTTCTTATGCCAAGATTTTCAGTTAAGATTTTTCTAATTATTTTTTCAATGTTTACTTGGTCTGCTATGCTTCTCATAGTCATCCAACAATTTTTATGCACAATTCGACAAATTTTTGCAATGTTTTTGTCAGTTCTGCTCGTTACTGGCCGTCCTGACCTCTTTCCACCAGTGACTCTTTCTCTCCCCTCAGAAAATTGTTTAATCCATTTGTACACTGATGTTTTCTTCATGGCATTATCCCCATACACTTTACACTAACATGTCCCTAATTTCACTTCCACTCTTGCCAAGTTTAATAAGAAATTAATGTTTGTTCGTTGCTCTAACTCAAGCTCCGACATTCTTGTGATGGCACACAAAATAGTAACGAGTGCCACTCGGCAAGATACCACCACACGTTGGCATGGACACAGCTGTGATACACCAAAGTTATGAAACCGTACCGAGTTGGTTGTGCAGTGCTGCCAGTGTAAGTACACAGTGGCAAGTTCGCGAACTCAATTGTCAGACCTCATTATAAACACTGATCTGAGTTTATGTTCTTGTAAAGGGTGTCCCAAAGTTCACGCAAGATTTGAATTGCGTCATTTGTGTCACTTGTTGCGTGAATTTTGGGACACCCTTTACGTCAAGTTGGTGCAAGCTCAGGAACAGTTGGAAGAGAGAACTTTGAGATGTGTTTTTGAAATTTAATAAGAGTTTGTATTTGATAGCCAGTTTGGTTTTTCTTAGAAAGCAGAGCACAGTTTGGAATAGAGCAAAACAGATTAGCTAAATGTCTGGCCTCTTCTGTCATTGTAGGCTCCAGCAGGAGGAAACGGCGCTGAGAACGTTGCCCCCGACCAGCCCGCTGACCCAGCAGCAGAGAACGTGGTAGTCGGGGAGAACCCGGATGCCCAGGACGGGCAGGCCGAAGAGGAGGAGGAGGAGAACGAGGAGGAAGACGAGGCCGGTGGGGAAGACGCTGCCGACGCCAACAACGGGGCCCAGGGTAATGGCTGCTGGCCTGTGCTCGCCCTTCCTCTCCATTCCCCACCTGCTTTGAGGAGACTGCAGTTTTCAAAATTGATGGGTTTGAAGTTCTGTTTCTAAGCTGTTTTTACTTTAATTTGGCAGACTTGCCAAAGTGGCCATACATGTATATATGGCCACACACACATTTTTATTTTTCTATGAAGCAGAACACATCTTGTGTTTTAAAATCCTGCTCTTTGGAGAAGCCGGGATGGCTCAGTGGATTAAGCACTCACTTTGCAGCCCCAGGGACCGAGGATCGAATCCCGGCCCCGGCCCTTGTGGATTCATATGCTTATCTGGGGAGTGCCCTCAGTTCAGTTCTCACCGGGGTGAGACCCCGGCCCAGTTCCTGCCCTGTGCAGCCCCACACCCACCTGTGGAATGAAACTATGTGGAAAAACTGATGATGTACAAACTATGGAGACTGTCTGGGCCCTCCCCCTTCTCTCTGTCTCGGTCTCTGTATCTCTCTCTCTCTCTCTCTCTGTCAAAAACAATAAAAAAAAAATAAAAAAAAAAAATTCTGCTCTCCACAGGACTTTTATAGGCTGGATAAGAAGAAATTATTTTTAAATTGGAGTAGATCCTAGTTGTTGTTTTTTTTTCTTAAAGCAATTTGATACAGGTTTACCTTATTCTTTTGCCATTTCTATTGAGTCAGTACAACTTTTAATTCCTAAGAATCCTTTAAGTGTATACTACAGGCCAGATACCATCCGAAGAAACCAGTTTCTCCTTCTCTAGCACTGGACTCCACAGTGTACAAGAAGGTCCAAGACTGTCCCCCCAGCCAGCTGTCAGCAGTTCAGCACTTCTTTTTCTCTCCTTCTACCCCCCCAGAGTTTAAGCGATACACTGTCCGTGAGTCCACTTGACATTGTGTGCCAGGTGCTCACACAACCAGGGCCCTGCCTTCTGGGAGTTTCTGGTCTAGTGAAGAGGTAGGGACACCCTCATTGTGATCATCATTGTGCAAGTTGTCTGAGGATGCCATTGGGGAGAGACTCAGAGCAGGTGATAGTTGAGCTGACCTGAAGGATGAGGAGAAGTGAGCCACGTGATGATTTTAGGAGCAAGGGACCTTTGTGGGAGGGGCTCTGGGAAGGCAGCCTGCTGCTACCTGGTGCTGGCGGTGGTCTCTCACCCTGGTCCAGTGCAGTGGCTCCTAACTGATGGTTTCTCTTGTCTTCTTGCTCCACATAGTATTCCTGTTGCTGTCCTGCCTTTAAAATCTTTCAGTGATTTTTCCAGGATGCTAACGAACAAAATAAAATCTGGCTTCATATTCCTTTTGTATGAGCTGATCCCTGCCTGCCTTTTGTGCTGTATCTTCCACCTCTTCCTCACCCAGAGAGTTCTGGTCTCTGGGCTTGCTTCCTTTCTTCAGACCCACCACCGAAATCATTCATGATTCACAGCTGTGGAAGTCCTCTCATATAACCCTGTTTATTTCCTTCCTGACACTTAACCACAATCTAGAATAACCCTATTTATTTTATATGTTGTATTTATTTCTGTGTATTCTTATTTTTATTGCCTAACGAGCAAATACTTGTATGGAAAAATTTTAAACGTGGATTAGCTTTTCAACAACATTTGAAAAACCCCAAATGAAGAGAGTGCGTTTTATTCTGTATAGTTCAAGTTCCGTCATTAATCTTTAAATTGCATTATGTTTCCAGATGACATGAACTGGAATGCTTTAGAATGGGACCGAGCTGCGGAAGAGCTGACGTGGGAAAGAGTAAGACTTTTTTTCTGTCAAGCCTCCTACTGTTTAAATTTGCTAGTGTATTTTAAAGTTGGACATATTTAGATGTATGCACTGATTTTGTAGTTAACATTTGATGAAAGCTGCAATTTCTAGAAAAAATTAAGTGATGGTTTGTTTGTGGTGACAGTATTAAAAATACTGTGATGAGTGTTTATGATTGAGTGTTTATGATTACTGTTTTTCTGTCTTTTGGACTTTAATACAAACCTGGCTCTACTTAGGCAATGTTTAGCCTGAAAGTGTGGACTTTCAAAACATGAAGTAACATTTTAAATTTAAGTATTACTCTGATGCTTTAGATGACAGCATTATGTAGCTATATCATGAAATACTGACGGGCTCCATGTCTACTGTCAGAGTGAATCCCAAGGTGGAGTGTTTGAATTTATAATTACGATTTGTAATAAAAAGAGACCCAAAATATAAAACTCCCATAAATAGAAGTTTTTTACTCTGTGAAAATGATGGGCATATTGGAAAGTAGTGGGTAAGGATTATGTTTAAAGATACTGAAAGGAAAATGAGCATTTTTCATAAATAAAATCCTGTTTTATCTTGAATTAATGCATATTATTTATTTTAGATGCTAGGACTTGATGGATCACTAGTTTTTCTAGTAAGTAAAAGCTAATATTTTTTAATGATAGAATTGTGGCTTAATTATTTGTCTTAGTGATTCAGGGAATTCAGATTTATAGTATGTGCTGCTTTTTGAACTGAAGATCACAATGCCCTTTGATTTTGATTACTTGACATGTTGGAAAAAAGTTTACGTGTATTGAAAATATTGGCACAGCATTAAGGTAATGCTATTTAAAAAGGAAATTATTAAGGATTTGATATTTAGGAAAGAAAACAAAATACGAAGTTCATGGTAGTTAAGCAGAGCTGGTCTTTTGAAGTTCTACCTTGCAGCGCTTAATGCCTGGCCTGGTGCAAATGGAGTGGCTTTGTGATGTTCACAGTGTGAGCCTGAGGCTTGTACAGGTTTCCTTTTTGCCAAACCCCACCTGTCTTCACCTTATTAGAAAAGAATACAACTCAAAGGTGAGGGACAGTTTTTAAAGCACCTGTTCTTTAAAGGAGAAACGATTCTTTTTAACCCCTTTCCTGTTGACCCCAAGAATATTCACCTGCAGCATTTCTGGTGCAGCGTTTACCCCGAGATAACTCGTGGATTATAGTCCTGACCTTACCCCCCCAAATTATTAAATAGTGATTGTATGCATTTCTGTTACGTTAGGATTAGAAACAAGTTCTATTTAGGAATAACTCCAAGAACAGTTTTTATATTTTATTTTCACATTGAAATCCAGTCAGATTTGCTTCAACCTTAAAAGAGACCATGTTTTTGTAAAAATAAATGAAGGAGACAAGTGAGCTGCACTTTCCTTTTTGTAAACAGGGAAAGGGTTAAGGTTCTATAATATAAAATCGTTTGCCATTTGGGATTTTTAAATGGCATTGGGTGTCGAGATGACATGGTTTGCAGGTGACAGAACCCCTAGTGACCAAAGCAATAACATGAGTAGTCCAGAGGAAGGATGGGCGTGAGGGGTGCTTGATCCAGAGGTCCAGCAGTGTCATCAAAGACCCAGAGAGTTTCCGTACGTCTCCTCTGCTGTCCGCGGTGTTGACTTCCTTCTCGGGCTGGCTCCAGATGGGAGCCAGCATAGGAAGTCAAGGTGAATAGTTATTTTGAGGAGTGTGTCTGGTGGTAATTCCCAGGGTAGTGCAAATGTGATATTAGTGAGCTCCTGTTCAAGGTTTGCTCATGGTCTGTTTAGAAGGGATTTTTATTGGGCTGCATACTCATTTGTATCCCTTACCTTGTTCATCCATCATATACAAGTGACAAGTTGTTGAGGCAGTGGTGATAAATTCATTCTCATTATTGAAAGAAAATATTTACAGAAAGACTGCATTCATTCATGGGAAATTATTTTTAGTATCTACCATATGCCAGCTATTGTGATAATTACTGGAAAATTCAGAGATGAATGAAATAGGGTCCCTGTTAGCAAAGATGTTTTATATAGTTTAGTGGAGACAATGTGTGAACCAAGGAACTTTAGAGGTACTGTGTGTTAAAGACTCAGTGACACAGGGTGTGCACAGGACACAGAGCTACAGAAGAGGGCTTGGTTAGGTGTTTCCTGAGGAAGTTTGTCAGCAGGGAATTTTTAGAGAAGATAACAGAGCAAAGCTGTCCAATCTTTTGGCTTCCCTGGGCCACATTGGAAGAATTGTCTTGGGCCACACAGAAAATACACTAACACTAGTAATAGCTGATGAGCTAAAACAACAACAACAACAAAAAAAACCAAAAAAAAAATTCTCAATGTTTTAACAAAGTTTATGAATCTGTGTTGGGCTGCATTCAAAGCCATCTTGGGCCACATGCAGGCCGCGAGTTCCCCAAGCTTGACTTAGAGGTTGAAGCACCAAAGAATTTATGGATAAAAGGACAGTTTGGGAGCCCTTAAGGCAGAGAGGCTGAAAAAATTCAAGTGATGTGAGCCAGCCTGGAGACTAGGAATGTAGCAGCCATCTCTCAGATAAACTAATCATCTTTTAGGCCCCATAGAGTTGTGGCAGATTGGGATCATTCAGAATAGTTTTTCTAAAAAGAAAACCTTACAATATTGGCCCCTTTGGGGAGGATCATTTAATTCAGTGTTTGGGTAGGGGAGGTGGTGACCTGGACATTGAGCTTGCACATTCTGGGATTAGCATGGAGCGTGAGTGACTACAGTGTAGGTGCCACAGCTAGAAGAGTGGGTGGTGGCAGTCATCTTGGAGGTGATGATACAGAACTGTATAAGTGGACCAGTGGCTAAGAGAGAAGGACTATTCTGAAAAAAGAAAGACTAGGATGTCACAGGGAGAAAAGGGATGAAAGGTCAAGCTATCAGCAGAAGTCATGAGAACAAAATGGACCCTGGAAGAAGCAGTGTGCAGTTTACATTAATAAGTTAAGAATTAATGTAGTTTTTCCATTTAGAATTTTTTATTCTCATTTGATTTGATGCAATCTGGCAGTTATTTATGAGAATCTGTGTAGTTTGTGGTTGATTATTAATTTCTGAAGAGGAAATGTTTAGTGGATTAATTTCTATGTCTTTTTCTGCATGTGACATGAACTTTGAGTTTTTATTAGGCTTAGTTTTGTGAGGTAGCTACGGTAATGAAAAATGTAAAGTTGCATGTAATTTGTAGAATGAAATCTCAATTATAGAGTGAAAATTTCAGTCTTCTGAGTAAGCGGAGTAGTCTACACATCTCTCAAATAAGCACTGACTATGCTCATTAATCATCTTTTCCTTTAGGAGCATGTCTTCTGGGTGGTCTCTTTAAACACACTGTTCATCCTTGTTTTCGGTAAGTGGTGTTTATGCTTTGTTTATGGCATTATGGTAGGGGTTTAGTTTTCTAGGAGCCTTCTCATACAGGTTTTTGTTTTGTTTTTAAACTTAGGAATATATGTTACATCACAGTTTTAGATTGGAGCCTTGTACAGA
Organism: Craseonycteris thonglongyai; assembly: GCA_004027555.1. NCBI lineage: Eukaryota > Metazoa > Chordata > Mammalia > Chiroptera > Craseonycteridae > Craseonycteris > Craseonycteris thonglongyai. The sequence goes on along the minus strand of PVKE010006940.1, from coordinate 37,328 downwards.
TTCTTTGTAAGCTACATGGATTTCAATAACCTGTTAGTGACCCGCCATCTCTGCCTCTGTCAGGCTGTTCTCTTTGTAGAAGTTGATTTTAGACCGACTTGAGAGTACATCATATCCCACTTGTGGAATTAATTTTGTGCTGATTACCTGTTTGCTCTTTCCGATGGCATGCTGCCATCTTTTAAAATCCTGACCAAGGCCTTACCAGACACCCTGGCTTGGGAGTTGTCACCAGAGATTTAAGTGGGCTTGAGGAAAAACTAAACCATCCTCAAGTGTGAATTCCTCTTAGAACCAGATTTCAGTAAATGCAAAGTCACTTCCAAACACTTTCACAGCTGCAACTGTGAGAATTTGTGACAACACATAGTTCCTCCCATTGGTAGTAATTAAGAAACAGGAAGGAAGGATAGGAAGATGCATTTCAGAGGTTTTTCTGCTTTGGGAAAGATAAGGAAAATTGAGTCAAGTAAACCAAGGTCTTAGAATTGAATTCCTGTGTCTCAAGGAAGAGAAAGTAGAGTCTGATAGAATCAGGCTATTGCTGGGCTGTGCTACAGATCTCTATAGGGATGGCCTTTGAGAAGGTCCTTCCTTCAGTGCATGTGAGCTACTTCTCAGTTCTGCTGAGGAGGGAGGGGTAGATTTCCCAGTGTCCTCCACTGAATGCAAAGTTGTTTGCTTTGAGTTAAGGACCACACTGTGACCCAGAAAGCAGTTGTCTTCAACAGGAAGCTATGTGGTCAAAAAGACATGGAACACGTAGATTGAGGATGATACGAAAAATTAATTTCTGAATATTATCTATAAAGAGCAAAAGAAAAGTACAGGTAACTTGTTGAAACAAAATATCTTGAGAAAAAGATGGTGTAAATTAATAGGAAGCTTATTCTTTGTTTTTTCTTGCATCTGGGGGTAAAAATGTGTTTGCAGATTTTTCTGCATTCATTTTTTATTATGTGAAATAATTGGTACTTAGAGTGTGGAACTGTTTTGATCGTGACCAAATTTTATTTGAGAGAAAAAATGATCTATAGAATTTAGTCTTTGCTTTTGCAAGAAAAGCTTAATGTTGAATTAATGTTTGGAGGAACAAGTCACCTTTAAAACAAGAGTTATAAAAGTAAGAACTCTCATTTACATAAAGCAAATCTCATCTGAGTTTATTTTTTTCTAATTCAATCTGAGTTAAATGAAAAAAATTGTCTTAGACTTACATGCATTATACTACTTAGGATCTCTTGAAATGAAACAAGTTTTTGTCTTTTTAGGGATATACTTTTCCTTTTAGTTGTGAACATAGTCATTGGGATTAAGCACTCATGTTTCCTGCGTGGATTGCTCTACTATAGTTTTCCTCTGGCATTTTTTTGACTTTTGTGGTTGGTTATGTACTTTGCAGAAATAAAACCTTACAACACTGCTTTCTTCTAGTAGAAGAGAATGATCCTGAGAAACTGACCTTAATTTCAGGATACCTTTCTGGTAGTTACTGAGTAAAGGGATAGAAATTGATTGTTACATTGGTGCTTAGGTTAATATTTACTTACGTAAATAGAGTTGAAGCTTTAAAGTGTGTCTTTCCCAGGGGCCTTCTTGAGTTATCCTTAGAGCTGGGTGTGAGAACAAAATAGGGCAAATTATGTGTATTGTTTTTCTTAATATTTAAAAATTTCTTGTATAATCCACATTAGTAAGATAATACATGTGTCTAATTTACAAGTCAATTCTAAATAAATCTTAGACCCATAAATAAATTTCTACCTGTAGAATATGTGATCAAAATGTCTGGTACCCAGATCCTTATAGAGTCTTAATGATTGAGTCCCCATCCTCCATACCCTAATAATTTGTGCTGTTCAGTTTTTCTGCAATAAATAAAAGATAATTAAATTTTATAATTAAGAACAAATTAAAATTTTATTAACATGGCAAGACTCTAGGGCGGGGGTGGCGATCCTGTGGCACGCGTGCCCAAAGTGGCACGCGGAGCTGTGAATACCATTTAAAAAATTATTGTTTATGCTCTTATAGACATAAAAATAATCGATACCTCTATCTCACTCGATGGGTTGGCACGCAAGTTAGCGAGTATACTCTTATTTCATAAACTTTGGCACTCAATCGCCAAAAGGTTTGAGCCACCCCTGCTCTAGGGAAAGAAACTTTAAAGATTCTTACTATGAAAATTATAAGGATTTAAAAAATTTATCCAAATATCATTATCATACCTTACAAAATGACCAGAATTTAATATTTTCTAGTCATCCAGCATATTCAAAGCTTCCTACAGGGGATGCCGGGATAGCTCAACAGGTTGAGCACTTACTTTGGAACCGCAGGGTCCGAGGATTGAATCCTGGCCCAGGTCCAGGCAAACCCATATACTGAACTGTAGTGTAACTGGTAACCACCAATCCCAGCAGCAAAGGTTCTCACCTCCTATGCAGGTGGCCCCAGTTTGGTTCCTGCCCTGCACAGCCTCACATCCACGGGTGTGGAATGAAACCATTTCACAACTAATAATGTACAACTGTGGAGACTGCTCAGGGCTTTCCCTCCTTCTCTCCCCTCTTAAGCAATACATTTGAAAAAAAAAACAAACCCCAAATTCCTAGATTGTCTCCTTAAATGTCATTTTAAAGTTTATTTATTTTATTTTATTATTATTATTTTTTAATTGTTTTTGAGAGAGAGAGAGATACAGAGCGAGAACTGAACTGGGGGCACTCCCCAGTTCAGCATATGGGTCCACACGGGCCAGGGCCGGGATTCGATCCTGGGTCCCCGGCGCTGCAAAGTGAGCGCCTAACCCACTGAGCCATCCTGGCTTCCCCTTTAAATGTCATTTTATAGTTGGTTTGTTCAAATGAAGATCCAAATGAGATGCACACACTACTTTTGGTGGTTAATCCTTTTCATCTAGGATATTCTTTTGCCCTCTGCCCCCATTTTGCCGTTGATTTGTTGAAGAGACTTAGGTCAGCTGTCCTGTTAGTGCCTCGTGTTCTCCATTTGTCTGACTGCTTTCTAATGATGTAGCTACCTTGACCTTTTGTCTCCATATTTCCTTGAAACTGGAAGGTAGACCCAATGGCTTTATTAGATAGAACTTTGGTAGGTTTGGGACAAATCCTTCACTGTCAGACTTTGCCTATTAATACAGCATATCAGGAAGCAGATGATGTTTGTTCTCCCCCTTTATCTGTGGTCAAGTAATATCATCTTGAAGCCTCTATTGGTACCTTTCATTTTTCCCTTAACCATCAGAAAGTGATCTGTGTGGGCGATACTTTAGTATCATGCAAATATTTAGTGTTCCATCAACATTTGACCTAATGATTTTATTATCCCTTGATGATAGTTGCCTGAAATAATTTATTTTATAAGGCATTGTAAAATGATGCTTTTTAAATTCTGTCATTTTTTACATTTATTGGCTGGCTTTTTTGTAGAGAAGAACTTATTTTTATCAGCTAGAGCTACATAGCTAACCGGAACTTGTTTGTTCAGAAGCAGCAGGACAGATGCGCAGTTCTTTCCCTGTGTTATTAGTTTTCAGGGTAAGGAATTGAGGCACTAACTGCTTCCATTGGTGGTAAAAGTTTTCTGTTATGTTGCTTATATTTCCTTTTGATTTTGTTTTTGGCCTGCTGTTTTTTTGAGTATTATGAACTCATGGATTTGTGTGTGTTCAGTGTGTTCCCATCAGTTTTTGTCATTATTATTGTTATCTTTGATGCTCATATCATCTTTTCTTTCTCCTGTGAGACCCTCTTCACAATGGTTCCTGTGCCCTTTTGCCATATAGACCTTGGAAATTGTGTTGTTCTTTAGTAATAGAGAACGTCCCAAGAAGTATAATTTTGACCCCTGCTCTGGAATGTTCCATTTCCTTAAGAAGCTCTGGTACCTTTTGGTGGGAGATGGTACTAGGAGTATTCATTGTTTTTATTTTGAAGTTTTCATTGAGTTTTTTTCTTTCTTTTAGCATTTTGCCCCTACCACATCGGTCATTTCTCCCTTGTTGGTTTGGGATTTGAAGAACATGTGAGTATATAATACTTTCACAAACTTATTTTCATTATTACTCTCTCACCAATTTGATATTTGTTTAGTAATATTGTAAAGAGTTACTTCATTTCTCAGTCTGCCCTATACAAAGAAATAGTTATCTAATACCATCTTGTTCTTTTAAAACTGACAGTAGCTCAAGATATAGTGGGTCATATTGCCAGCTAAGAAGATGTTCTCTGAAATCATGCACTGTCATCTTGTTTGGTGGGCCAGGGGCATACTATGGGGAATTTTTCTTGCAAGCTGACTTTCGACCAGTTCAAAGAACTTGTGTGCTCCCTTCTCTCCCTTTTCACTAGATGTTCCTTAGTGAATTTAGAAAAGTAACAATATATCAGTTAGTTTTAAAAAAATGGTTAGTTTGTTTTGATATGATAAGCTGTTGAGTTTTCTGAAGAATTTAATTTTGACGTTTTATTGTTTTTCCAAGGTAGATAAATACTAGTTAGTCTTTTAAGGAAGAGCTGTCGTCTATGGGATACTCTCGTTTCATTTGTGTGTGTGAATCCTGAGAGAGAACATTCTGGAGTGTTCTGAAAGGGCAGAGATGTGTTCCATTATTTCACTTACGGTAGCTCTCTGAATTCTCACTAGTGAATGCAGGAACTTGAAAAGTTAGGATAAATTCTTTGATAAACTTTGATTTTCCAGACTATTGCCATTTGCTGTCTGAAATTTGGGAAACAACAAGATTGGCAGTATTTGTCACTGTCCAAACTCTAAATTGAGAATGGGACAGATTTAGAGAGCAAGGCAAACTGAAATAGTCACTTGTAGTGGCAGAAAATGGGGCGGCCAGGATGCACGGAGCATGTGGCATGTGGGCAGTGCTGCTGCTTTCAGGGCTCATCTTAGCACGTCTGTGCCGTAGTGGGGCACAGTGCAGACTATGCATTGCTTTTTCTTGATTTTCTGAAGTGTAGTTTACTCTGCTCTCACTGTATGTACTTGCATGAAATGTTACTCTTTAGTTTTACCTGTCCTTTCATAATAGATAGCAGTCAATGGGAGAGTCTGATTTAGAGAGACGTCACCCAGAGGGGATTTTCACTGTTCTCTAGTTCTAAATTGCGTAGCTGGTTCACTTGTAATCTACATGGATTGTTTAATAATACATTGTTAAACTGGGGTATAGGCATATGCAACAAGTCAAATTTATTTTTTCTTCTTTCCAGGTCCAAGCATCTCATTTTGAAGGCCTAATTACAACCATAGTTGGGTATATTCTTTTAGCAATAACACTGATAATTTGTCATGTATCCTTCCATGAACCAATTTGGGTCTTTAGTAATATTGTTCATACTAAAGAATTGTTTCTATTAACGACAAAACTGTTTCTAGCCCTTTATCCTCTTAGTAAAAGCTGCAGGTATTTGTAGTTGATGACACGGCAGACAAAGTATGAAATAAAATAATATTGTTTGCCAAGTAAAATAATATTGTTTGCCATGTAATATTAAGTGTTGCCTCAGTTATTATGTGTTTTACTGTACCTTGAAATGCCTAGTTTTTCCTTGACTAGATGCTGTAGGGCTTGGCAACTCTTGTTAAATTTCATAGGTCTCGTCGTTTACTTGGAGTCTGCTATATTGTTGTTAAGGTAATTCCTGTTAAAAGTTAAACCTGGGAATGGGGCTGCCGGGATGGCTCAACGGGTTGAGTGCTTGCCTTTCAACCACAGGGTCTGGGGATCAAATCCCGGCCCTGGCTTGTGCAAATCCACATGCTGAACTGTCACGCAACTATAACTACCAGGACATTTGATGTTGCCCTGTGTGGCCCCACATCCACCTGTGTGGAATGAAACTGTGAAAAAACTAATGATGTACAACTATGGAGACTGCTCTGTCCCTCCCCCCGGGCCTCCTCCCCCCTTCTCTCTCTCCCTCCCTCTCGCCTTCTCTCAAACAATAAAAAATCTACTTGGGTGATATTGATTACCTTTATTTTTACTTAAGGTCTCTTTGCTGGTGGTGGTAGAAATTGGAGTGTTCCCTCTCATTTGTGGCTGGTGGCTGGATATCTGTTCCCTGGTGAGTATATTACTCATTGTCATACAATCTAATAATTTATAGGCTTCAGAAAAGACATCTTTAAAATAGGTTTTTTTTAAAGGAAAATCAGTATTTGATAATTTGTGGAGTTTTAATGTTGTTAATTTTTTTTAAATACCTGGTTCTTTTGAGGCTTTCTGCACATTTTTGATTCATAGTATTTTGACTGGAATCTTTCTGCTAATCAGTAGAAAATATTCCTACTCATTTTACTCTTCTAAATTTTGTGATGCCAAGATATATACATAAGAGCAATCTGATAAGACTGTCTACTATTTGTAGTAATAAATTCAATCCTAAACATTTGTTTTAACTAAGCTGCTCGGTTTTCAGTATAGTCTTTAATGAGTATCTGATAATCAGGCTTTGACTTATCAAAAGTATTTTATATGTAGATAAGTTGCCTTTGGTTCTGAGATAACATTACTCTTATACCTTACTATTAAAATTTGTCAGGAATATAGACCTATAACCAAGAAAAGAAGGTATTATGGTAACCAAAAGTGATTCTTTTATAGTAGTAGTAAAGTTCTTATTTACCATTTGGTTTATGAGTCTTCCTTATATTTAAAATTTTTAAGTGTCATATACATCTTTGAAATAGTATCTTACCTTATGTCATTCCCATTTCTCTTATACCATGAAAAATGGCATTAAAAGAACTACAGTTTAGAGCATTATAACCAACATGCACAGTGATTTTATTCACTTCCTAGAAGATGGAGATGTGAATTTGGCAAATGTAAGTGCTATAACTCTCGCTCACCTGTCCCATTTTGATTCAGGAAATGTTTGATGCTACTCTGAAGGATCGAGAACTGAGCTTTCAGTCAGCTCCAGGCACCACCATGTTTCTGCACTGGCTGGTAGGGATGGTGTATGTGTTCTACTTCGCCTCCTTCATCCTGCTACTGAGAGAGGTAAGTTCTCAGGGAAGTGCCGCCACTGCACATTCATGAGGACTTTTGCTTTAATCCCAACTCATGACTCAAAGGTTATGATGTTCTAACTAAATCACTTTCCCTATTATTTTATTCTAAGAGAAAATAACTTATAATCAAATTTAGCTTAATTGCTTTAAATTGTTTTCGGTCATTTGTCGTAAAAATTGACAGGTTTTAATATTTCTGTTTAATTAGTTGCAAGTTTGAAAGATGAGTAGACTGAGGGAAAAAATTAAATAAAAGTACTTGCTTTCCTTGGTACATTGTAGCCACCCTGTAATAAAAATTCTTGGAATTTTATGTGATGTGAGCCTGTCTGGGACTTCATTCAAAGAATTGTAATGCTGGAACTACTCAAAGGTTATGGTTTTGCAGGATCAAATATGTCAGATGGTCTTGAGGCAGGCACCTGAAGTATAGAATTAGAGTGAGGGTCCTTTATGATTTGAGTTTACTTGCCAGGTGGGGACCTTACTAATCTTATTTTCGAAATATGGCCCTTACTGATATGAGAAAGAGAGAGAGAGAGTGTGTGTGTGTGTGTGTGTGTGTGTGTGTGTGTGTGTGTGTGTTTGGCAGGGTGTCAGTATTTAATTAGTGTACATCTCATGCTTAGTCCTTCTGGTGCCGTAGGAAGTACAGAACTGAGGAGTTCTGGTCAGGGTGCTTGCCCTGGTGCATGCTCGTTCTGTGTCAGTCACTAGGGTGACACTGAGAAACAAAGACACGGCCCCATTCTCCTTAATGTGACGCCCCCGGGGGCATCCAGCCTTTGAACAAGTCAGCTACTCCTTTGAGCTGGTGGTGGATATGTGCAGGGCCGGAGAAACAGGCCCCCTCGTCCATGGTGAGCGGAAGAGAAGTGCAGAGAGGCTCGGTGCTGTGCTGCTGGAGAGAGCTAAGAAGCTGGGATGGGGGCTGGGCCAGCACCTTCTCCTGAGTCCACAGTATGCGTTCAGTACCTTCTGTTTGCAAATGAAGCTTGTATTCTGTCTTTGACCAAGTGGTCAAGATTAAATGTGTTTATAATTGTAATTACATATGACATTAAATTACATTGTTAAGTGATAAAATGTTTTATAGAATTTTTTTCAGTTTATCTAGGTTTTTTGTTGAACAGAATCCTGGTATTTGGGAGTTGGATGGGACTTTTAAGGTCAGGTATTAGAATTCCCTTATCTGGGAGAGGAGAGTTTGAGCAAATGAGATGCTTTACACAGGATAACTCAGTGAGTTTGGACCCCCGGAACTAATACCCAGACTCACCCATTGCACCATCGCCCTCAGCCTCTTGAGTTGATGGTTTCCATTGAGAGAAGGAAAAAGATGAGGGCAGTAAAATGAAGACACGTACAAAGGAGCTGTAGGATCTTAATTTAGGTAGCTAACTCCTCTCAGGAGTGTAAGAATGAATTAAGATCTTCTGTTTAGAACCTTTATAAATTGCAACCCAATTCTTTTACCAAATGATACAATATAGTGGCATTTTTAAAGATAATATATTTTAGAGATCATCATCAAATGCTCATTAACAAATTTTCTTTTTATTAAATGCTAAAAGCATCAGAGGACATCAAACTCAGGATACTGTTCGTAAAGACTCTGATTTAGGAACTTCTTTTCCCAGGAAAGCCATGTGAATTTTCTGAGGCCCATTTTATAAGATGCCAAAATAATTTGAAGAGCATTTTTTTTTTCTGTTAATGTTTTAGTTCATATACAGAGCCTTGAAGACATTGGTATTTATATTAATAGCATTTAAAATATATTTGCAGGTGCTTCGACCTGGTGTCTTGTGGTTTCTAAGGAATTTGAATGATCCAGATTTTAATCCAGTACAAGAAATGATTCATTTGCCTATCTATAGGCATCTCCGAAGATTTATTTTGTCAGTGGTAAGTAGACCTTCTTTATTGTTTTTTTAAGTAAAGTGTGCTATCCAAGATTTATTTTTGTTTTTTGGTCAGGGGTACAGGTAGAATAGATTGAATAATTTTCTGTTTATATAAAAGCCTGTGGAAGTTGGTTGTTAAGTAGCTATTTTATTGGTTACTTTGATAAATAAAATGTTTACTAAAACAAAAATACCTTCTAAATTAAATACTTTAGTAGTGTATAATTGATTGCCAAATTATGAGTTTCTGAATTTCCATTAAAGCAATGGAGACTTGTTAATAGTTTCTAAATTAAACTCTTAACAGAAGGGTCTCAAAATTTTTCCCTGCCTGGAAGAAGAAATTACCTAATTAAATCTAAATTTTTGCAAAGTCAAATTCTAAAACCAATATTGCTCACCCTGTGGAAACTTTTGTAGCCGTTAACATGGGCCATGTCTTATTATAGTTGCATGTGTTTTATTACATGGGGGACCCTGAAAAACCCGGAATTTATTTATAAGAAATTGTGTATTCTTACAGTTTAAACTTCAGTTGCCTTCAAAATACTCTCCTTTTGATGTAATACACCTATTGAGAGCTTTTTCTACTGCTCAAAACAGTTTTGGAATTTGTCAATTGTGATGCCTTTTATTTAGTGCTTCTGCTATTTTTTGTTTCACCTCTTTCACATTGGCAAAACGTTTTCCTTTGAGTCATTCAGAGTGAGATCTGTTGAATAAGGCTGGTGGGGCACAGGGATCATGTTGTTTTAATTCAAAAACTGCTGCACACAGCATGGTGTGGGCAGGTGCGTTGTCGTGGTGGAAGAACCAGTCGTCTTTATTTTCACAACTTGAGACGTTTCTTCCTCAAATCCTGATGCAGCCTTCTCACAACTCCCAGATAAAAACTCTGGTTGACTGTTTGACCTGGAGAAACAAATTCCAAGTGCTCAATTCCTCTCACATCAAAGAAACAAATGATCATTGTTTTTTGTTTTTTAGGGGTCCCCCTTGTAAGTTGCAGATAATTCTGATTGTTCAGTCTGAGTTTTGAGCTCTCCTCACATGCCATTGCAGAGATTATACTCCATGGCTCCTGTTTGAGCCCTAGTGGCCTAGACAGAGAGGAGTAGCCATCCCAGGAACACATTCTTTCCACAGCGTAGTATCTGAGCATTATGGTGTGTCAGGGCCCTGGGTGGGTATAGACTTGGATGACCTGTTTTTGAGTCTGTTCAAAGACTTGTCTGTCTCTCATGCGAGTGGTTTACAATGGTGTCATGACCTTTTTCTTACTACAGATTGTCTTTGGCTCCATTGTCCTCCTGATGCTTTGGCTTCCTATCCGTATAATTAAGAGTCTGCTGCCTAATTTTCTGCCATACAATGTCATGCTCTACAGGTACGTTTTTCAAATTTGGGAAGCTTTACTGATTTAACTCTCTCAGGGATTTGATATTCAGAATCTTAAGACATAAATTTTAAAACATTCTTTTCTTACAGATATTGGAAATCATCTGAAAGTTAAATTTTGTCATGTTCTGTATCATGTAAACATTATTTTAGCAGTTACATTTTCCAAAGGAGGATAGACTTATTTTTCTGTAAACGAATTTGCCTTTTTCGGCATTGGCATGTTTGCCATGCCTAAGAAGAGAGTGTGTTAGTAGCATCATCTTTATATGAAAAGCACATCATATGAAATACAGCCATAGTTGCATGTTTGATTTGGGATTAAAAATAGTATATAAGGCATATAGATGGAAAATCTTTTTTGATGTAAAAAGTCACCCGGAAACCTAGTTTCTCACTCTTCTTATATTCCCTTTTTCAGTGCTCTTTGCTTTATTCCTTCAGTTACTTAAACCAGAAATCTGCCAGGCAAATTGGATTTTTTCCTCAATTTTACTTATAATTAGTCTTTAAATCTTGTCAATTCTAAATTCTTTAAGATCTCTTATCTACTCCAATTCAGCTTATTACTTATTACTACCTTGGTTCAGGCCTTCCTCTTATTCTCCACTTACAATCTATCCTTAACCCCACGCCCCTTCCTTCATAATCTACATGATACTCTGGGTCAGGATGATGAATGGGAACCAGAGGGTCTTGGAAAGACCTTCAAGGAGATGTTTTGAGGAGCAAGGAGTGACCAATCCTGTAACGTGCTATTAATAACAGCAAGTGAGGTGTGGACCAAGCTAACCATGAGATGTAGCCACGTGAAGGTCCTTGGTACCCTCTTCTGAAACAGTTTTGTGGAGTTTGAGAGGGAAGCCTTGCTAGCTTCAAGAGAGAGGGGAGGAGAGGTGATAGAGACAGTGGATTCACCCGACTCGTTAAGAAGGAGTTTTGCTGTGGTTGCATTAAGTGTCTACTGTGATGCAGTTGCAGTGGAAAAGAGAATTCACATTGTAATTCTTTGGAATTGCCTTAGTGACGCTCCAGTGAGTGAGCTGTCCCTGGAGCTGCTGCTGCTTCAGGTCGTCTTGCCCGCACTGCTTGAACAGGGACACACGCGGCAGTGGCTGAAGGGGCTCGTGCGAGCGTGGACAGTGACTGCTGGTTACTTGCTGTAAGTACAGGCTGGTGGCCAGTGGCCGTAGATGTGTCAGTGTAGATACCCTTTTTGGAAAAGCGAGTTCCATGCCCCACTCAGGAAAGCTTAGTTCTAATAAGAGAGAATTTTGTGATATCTGTAGGTATATGTAATAGTTATTTTTTAAATTTTCAGTTAAAACTTTTTTCTAATCATTGTGCATCCTTGCATGTTTTTACCCTGTTCTAGAGATTTGCTGCTGGCCCCGGTTCTTTCATTTCATTCCACAGGGTGAAACAAAATTGTTTTAGTGTATTAAAAACAAACCAGCTTATCCTTGTTTTAAGTCTTAACCTGATATAAGCTCTTCTCAGATTGGGTGTCTATGTCATTCAGTAAGCACATTCATTCTATTATTTCAGTCTTTATGTGTTTGTCATACAGTTACTTAAAAGTTCAATATTTGTATTTAAATGTTTTTTTTTCCCCCAGAAAATATGTGGCATTCTATAGATACCTTAACGTGACATGTATCTGGTTGTCTTTGATCATTTATCTTTCACTAACTGCCCCATGCCCTGCCCTGGGCCTTGTCCCCCTACTCATTTTTGTCTGAATTGATTTTGGATTGGAGGTTTTAAGTGAGACACACATCACAGCAGATACAATAGCCATCTGTGGAGAAGAAAAGAAGTTGTTTTTTTCCTTAAGATCTTCATATATAGAGTATCTCATACATTGTACATTTTTTATTTTTCAGTTACTGATTTCTTCTCAGATACTGGATAAAGAAAAAAAAGAGATTGAATGTATAGGGTATTCTGTATGTTAATTAACATTACATTTGGAAAGGTTTAATTTAAAGTAGGATACCAACATTTAGACTGACCTGAGATAGTAGTGCTGTGTAGAGATTCTACTTACACATTTTCTACCCTGCATAATGATTAAGAAAGTAAGTCTCATGTCTGCTGTTTTATTTTGATCTGCAGTGAGAATTTTCACTGATCCTGTTTTTACATAGGGATCTTCATTCCTATTTATTGGGAGACCAGGAAGAAAATGAGAACAGTGCAAACCAACAAGTTAACAATAACCAGCACGCTCGAAATAACAACGCGATTCCCGTGGTGGGGGAAGGCCTGCATGCAGCCCACCAAGCCATACTCCAGCAGGGGGGGCCTGTTGGCTTCCAGCCTTACCGCCGGCCTTTAAATTTTCCACTCAGGGTAGGTACTGTATGGACTTAACCAAAAGTCAAGTTTTTTTACATTTCTGTTGAGAAGTATAGTAGGTTGTTATTGTTGCTGTTGGTATGTAGTCCTTTGTGTAGACACGTCTTCCAATCTGCTGACAAGAACTCATGTTTAGTCCTCTCATTGTGCAGCATAATGTATATTAATGTTAGATACATTTATCAGATTTTGGGGACAGGTTATAAGAGGATTCTGTGTGCTGTTGCTCCATGCTGTTTGAAAAAGACCAGTATAAAAGACACTTAGCAAGTAAGAAATTGACATCATTGATATATTTCAACTATGCATCAGGAACTGGGAGGGGGTTTTGTTTTTCTCCCTTTTAACTCTCATCCAAATACTGCAAAGCATGAGTGGTGATCTCATGTTTACATCTGATGAGACTGGAGACCAGATGAGTTAAGGAAGAGCCTTTCTGAGTGAGACTTTCCCCCCAGACTCTGCCAAAACCATTCCTGACAATGGTGCCAATGACCTTCATGTTGTTTAATCCGACAGTCAGGTCTTGGTCCTCACCTCACTTGCTGTGTTAGTAGCATGTTACGTGATTGGTCACTCCTTGTTCCCCAGAATACATTTTTGGGAGGTGTTCAAGGATTTATGTGGAGGTGATGCCTGAACTAAGTCTTTAAAGCTAGGATGCTGGGCAGAGAAAGATGGGAAGTGGGAAGGGCATTTGGCAGATGCCAGGACAAGCATGTGAGATGTGGTGGGTTTGGCAGTGCAGGAATTTGAATGTTTCTAGGGGGCTATCTAGGAGAGTGGTGAGAGGTGGGGGGAGCTGTGAGAGAAGGCGGGGAGCCAGGAGAGATGGGTGGGGGGTGGTGTTATGAGAAGAGGTGGGCTGTGAGATAGGGGGAGCCTTGAGACATGAGAGGGAGCCAGGAGAGAAGAGGGGAAGCTGGGAGAGGGGGAGCTGGGAGAGGAGAGGAGGAGGAGCTGAAGAGATGAAGCTCTTGGGTTGGCAAAAAGTACTTCCCGGCCCAGATCAGAGAGTGGATGGGTTTCTCAAGCAGTGAGAGCTGACAGCCTCACAGGCTTCTCTTGTAGGACTCTCAGTGTCCTTTTCAGTCCTCCCGGCTCTGTGCTCAGCGGTGCTGCTTCCTTCCTCTCTTAGTGCACCCCTTTCTCTTCTCCGCACTGGAGCCATAACTGCACATGACTGTTTCCATTTAAATCTCATTAAAAGTCACTACAGTTTGTGAATATGTGGGGTGATAGATATGTTATTATCTCCTATCACGGTGTATTCGTATGTCAGGTCATGTTGAACACTTTAAATGTATTACAATGTTTTGTCAGTCATACCTCCATAATGCTGAAAAATGAAAAAAGTACATTTATTGTAGGCAACACACACACGAGTAAGTATAATTTGAATTCCATTCCTGCACGCTCACCCCATGTCACGTGCTTGTAGCTCCTTGGTCGGGCAGTGCAGATGCAGACATTTCCATTGTTACAGAGAGTTCTGATTGGACAGTGCTGTTAGAGAGTAAGCTTTCCCTTCATGCATAGTTGTTCTTGAGACTTTGATTTAAAAATGAGTATTTTTACTTTTAATTAATAACGAGGGAAAATTTAAGCTATTTTATTTTTATGCTGATTAAAATATATATTTACCTGTTACTTACTGGTATATCTGATTATGTGAAAATGGGACATTTATTTTCCTTTTGGCCAAAATTATAGATAATTTTACCAAAATAAAAATTTCCTTTTTATGTAAAATTGAGGGAAATCTGGAAATACCAATACAGACTATTTGTTTTTACTGGGAGAATTGTGTTCATTTTTTGATGGGTGTCATAAAATGCGTTGAGCTCATATGAACCCTTATACACTCTCATGTTTTGCCTTGCAGATATTTTTGTTGATTGTCTTCATGTGTATAACCCTACTGATTGCCAGCCTCATCTGCCTTACTCTACCAGGTACGAGCTTATCCTGGCTCTTTGCTAATGACATTGTGAAAGGTGCTTTGTTGTAAAGCTGTATATCTTGCTGAGCTATAATCTTTCATCAAAAATAAACTTGAAAGCATTTCCCCTCATTTCTGATTGAACATGGGGTATTGATTTATCTTGGGTTGGTTCTCCATCTCGTTGGACTCCTTGTATTGGAGCAGAGAGGGACAAAGTCAGTATGATTCACTGAAATGAAGTCCTGTGGCCACTCAGTTTTCATGGACATTATCTGATTACAGTATATGTTTTCAAAAAGTCATCTGTGTGGTTTAAGGCATTTTTTCAAGTCAGTCTTTTGATGCTAATTATGCTTGCTCTTGTTTTGGAATTATCTTTCCAATCCATTGCATGCCTGTTGCTAGAGACCATTATGAAACCAAACTATTTCCCATTTTTCTTCTGGTATTAAAAAATAAGCTGTGAACGAATATAGTAGTTTGTCATCTTCCTCAGGGATCAAGGGTAAAAGGGGGTGGACTCTAAAGTTAATGACAAAGTGACAGGAGCAGCTTTCTGCTCCTGTCTTCCCACCCAGGTAGTGTTTGCAGTGAGCCAGAGAATTCCAAATCATACTGGTATGTGTTAGCCACTGAAATAGTCATTAAGTGGAAGATAATTTTGAGCTCTTAAAAAGCATATAAATGTACATTGAGTTTGTGTCTTGATTATAACACTACTCAATATAATTTTGTAAATAAAACTGGTATTAAGTACTTGAGTTTCCCATGAGGGCTAAGGTCAGAAAGAAGCATCTAGGAAATTTTAATTTCAAGTGAGATTTCTAAAAGGAAATAAAGAATATTTTCTAATCTGTATGAATTGTGATTTACCTTGAATTGGTAATTTTTTTTTTTTACCACTTCTGCATAGTAATTTTTGATCTTTAGAACTTAGTTTTTAAGCTCAGTCACAGCTGTTAGATGACTAATTAACCTTTGAGTACAGTGTTGTAAATATTGCTGAGAAAACTTTGATTTTCAACTTTAGACAATTTTACACTATGGTTTTTATGTTTCATTTTCATGTTTTTATCTGAAACGTTAAAAAGTTAAAAGTTTCCTTCTTTAGTACTAGAATTTGGCAATAAAATTACTTTTAATTTCATTGAAGATTGTCAAGTAAACGTTTCCGTGTTAATCCAGTTTCTCCTGCTGGCAGAAAGAATTTTACATTTAATAATAGGAGTGCTTAGTATCATAGTACTTATGGTGGTAAGGATGCTATTTTCCCCATAGGTTACTTTTCTGTAGCTACAGTTTTACTACTAATAAGTTACTATAAGAACTAGAACCTAGCCCTGTCCTCAAAAACACTTTTGGTTAGATGTATGTGAAGTATGGAATAGAAAGTAGCTTTTAAATTTTTAAAAACCAACTAAAGAAACAAAAACAAAAACCCGTGGAGCGAGCGAGTGAGTATGTGAGTGAGTGTATGTATGTACACACTACACTTGACATTTCTCAGAATTCATTGATGTTTTTATATTCACTTCAAGTGAATATGCATATGCGTTTATGTCATGTAATATTTACATGTATTTGTCTCTAAAAATGAAATTATCTTTACCCAGGCTATTTAGTAAGGCTTCAAAGAAGTCTATGCTTATCAGAGTTATGTCCTGTGAGATTTGACAGTTGAGCTGGTTTAGTTTGATTGGAGGCATGTGGCTTCAGTGGTCAGGAGCTCAAATTCAGCCTCTACCCTGTGCGATCTTGATTGGGCAGGCTTCTGTTACTGAGTTGAGGTTTCTTAATCTTCAGAATGGAGGTAGTAGTGGGGGCCTGGGTGAAAATAGTCCAAGGGTTAAGAAGCACTAATGGGTAGTTACAGAATACTCATGGGGATATAGAGTACAGCCTAGGAAGTATAGTCAATAATATTGTAATAACTAAGTATAGCGCCAGGTTGGTGCTAGACTCGTCAGGGGGATCACTTTGTAAATTGAACAACTGTCTAACCACTGTGCTGTACTCCTGAAATTAGTATAAAATAGTACTGAATATCAACTGTAATTGAAAAAAGGAAGTAGTCGATACATTGAGGGGTTGTTGTTGGGAGGATTAAAGAGATAGTATTATAGTAAATGCTCAGGACAGCCAGCTAACCAGCCCTTTTAGGTTCAGAGTAACAGCTAGTTCTATATTGAGGAGAAATCGGTTCATAAAAAAGTACACTGGAAATCTGGGTCTCTCTAGCCTTATTAAGAAAGAAGTAACCATGTAAAGAAAGTTACAAAATTAATGATCTTGGCTGAGAGTTAGATTTTTTTAAGTATTGTAGAATTTATTTGTAATAACTCTTTGTATGAGGCTATTCCTTAGACAACTTTAAAATCTGTTTCCTAAGTTTCAGTATATTTAGATCTTAATTTTTTCTAAGAAAATTAATATGATATGCTTTTGTTATTGTTCTTTAAAATGTTATTGTGCTCTTATTAAAATAAGCTTGATTTTCTGTCTTGATGAACAAGTTAGTTGAAAGAAAATTATTCTAAATTATTTGCAATATTTCTAAATACTAAAAATATTGACAGCACAAGTAATAGAAAATAAATTGTCTACTTTTGTCCTATTATATGCATAATGACTTCATTTGGTGACAGAAGCAGCGAGAACAATTTCCTCCTAAGCCTTTTCAGGCTCCAAAGAACAAGTCATTGCATGCAAGTCAGAGTGCATGTCACAGGAGAGCTGTCCCGTGACTTGGGTGTTTTGCTTGTATCTTAACTATTGTATTCTTTAGAGTTTGCGGGGTTTTTTGTTTGTTTGTTTGTTTGCTTTTAATGAAGACAGTGACATCAAAATACTGTATTTTTTACTAATCATGAAAAATGATTGAAAATACTAATAGAACAACATTACTATCAGGATTGCAGTTCGCTTTATATAGTTACCTGTCATTTATCAGCTTGTCTATTTTCAGTATTTGCTGGCCGCTGGTTAATGTCATTTTGGACCGGGACTGCGAAAATCCATGAGCTCTACACGGCGGCTTGTGGTCTCTATGTTTGCTGGCTGACCATAAGAGCTGTGACAGTGCTGGTGGCGTGGATGCCCCAGGGACGCAGAGTGATTTTCCAGAAGGTTAAAGAGTGGTCCCTCATGGTAGGTTTTTCTAATGAAGACTGACTTTGTCTGGCAGGAGTAGTGGATATTTCCTTTAAGTCTTTCCACTTTTGTTTCTTTATTTGTGCTGATAGTGTCAGAAGAGTTGAGTTTTTGAATGGAAAGGATTAGTGCTTTCAGACAGTGGCTTTCTAGTTCATTATGAAACCACAGTCAAATGTATTTGAGAGAGAAAAGAAAATCAGGTTATTAACATGATCCAGGAAGGCTCTGAAGTAGGCAATTAATTAGAAAACTTATTTTGGAGATTGATTACAGTTTTAAGAAACAAGATATGACTATTCTGTAAAATTGAAAATCATTTTGTTTAGAAATTTCCTTTAATTAAAACTTTTTAAATTTGATTTTCTGAGTCATATTTGATTGAATATGTAAAATTTTGACTTCAGGATTGAGTCAGTATTTCTCATATAAATGTGATTCCTTTAATTACACAGTACATTGCTAATTCAAGAATGTCTTGGCTAATGTGGATGTATAGTAAGTAATGGAAATTTTTACTTTCAATAAAGTCCTCAATTGCCACAAAGGTGTGGGGGGAAATGTCACTGTAAGATGATGGTCCAAGTGAGGCAATGTTATTATCATTGTGAGGTTGGCCATGACTCATATGTTTAGGTTACTGCTTGTGTCTTTTCCTTTGTATAACCAACTCTAGTTTTGTATCTGACCGTACATTTTGAATTCACTGAAAGTTTAATATTTATTTAATATTAATGTTGAAAGAAAAACATAAGTGATTCATTATATATTATGAGTGTGTGGGGGGGGGGGGGAGGTTAGTTGTATTTACTCCATAAGGTAATAAGACAACTATATTTAAAATACAAGAAGCAGCTAATTCCAGCTTCTATTTGCTGTTCTTCCACATCATCAAATTGCTGTATAAAGGAGCAAGCAGTGTGTCTTCAGGCACATCATGTTAGTCTCTTTTTGTTGAAATAAGAGTACTTACTGAGGACACCTTAGGAAACAGGGAGGTCATAAAACATCAAGGCCACTTGAAAGACTGCTTTTTCTGGTCAAAATGTCATAGTGGTCTTTCATATCACTCTGTTTTTCTCCTTGTACATACTTTACGTTCATCTTACCACTCTGTCCAAAGTCTAGACCTGCACTGTCTAATACAGTAGCCATGTGGCTAATGGTTACCACATTGGACAGTACAGGTATAGGACATTTCTGTTATCATAGCAAGTTCTGTTGGACCACACTGTTCTACAAAGAGCCAGTTTGATCAGCGTGATTAAATGCCTAATTAGGGCTATGAAGAGTCCTTCTATACAGTTCACCTTGGGTCACAGGTCATCTTGTGGATGGGTCACCATTGGATCAGAGGCCTGGGACATCCAGCAGCTTTTCATAGACAAACAAGCCTACTACTGAGATAGAGATTGAGAAATGCAGCACAGCCACCTCGTTGATGTATGTCATAAAGTGAATTTCTGTAATTTTGTAGCAGTAATGTATAGTAATATGTTTTCATTATATCATGAACTTTTGAAGTCACATATTCAAATCTGATTTATACATGTGACATACAGTGAGTGTAAATTGTTTAAATTAATGTATGTGTTCTGTTAGAGATCAAATAAGCTTTCGTGTGGAATGCAGACCTTGGCCTCTCGTTTCCAACAGATAATGAAGACCCTGATCGTCGCGGTGCTGCTGGCGGGAGCTGTCCCACTGCTTCTGGGGCTCCTGTTCGAGCTGGTCATTGTTGCCCCCCTGAGGGTCCCCTTGGATCAGACTCCACTTTTTTACCCCTGGCAGGTGAGTGTGTGCCTTTTGCTCATGGTATTTCTTTATTTACATCAGAAAAATTTTGCATCAGAAATTTTTAATTTTTTTTTAAGTTATTTTCATCAGTTTGTTTAGAAAGACTCCTTAATTTTTCTGTTCCAGGAACTTTTATAGGGGAATTAACAGAATTAGAAAAATCACTGTTTTGTAATAGTTAAAATAGTTGATTCCAGCAGGGCTTGTCAGTGGATGCTGAACCTATGTCACCTATGTAGAGGACAGTTACTATTGCTGTGTAACAAGTTACCTCACACTTAATGCCTTAAAACAACCATTTATTTTGTCCAATGAGTCTGTGGGTCAGAAATTAAAATAGACAAATTCACAGAACAACAGCATTACACGGCCACTCAGACCACAGTACATTAAGACAGGGCCCCCCCACCCCCGCCAGGTCTGAACACAGGAGAACCATGAGTATTGTCCACACCATGGAAATGACCACATATTCCCGTCCCAGCAAGCATGATTGGCTGCTGGTAGAGTTTTAGCTTCACTCTGTCCCTTCTTCTGTAAGATTTATTACGTTACAGATTTCCTCTGCTTTCTCATAGCATCTGACACCGAGTAAAGCCCTGCCTCCTGAAATCTCCCCCATGTCACCTCACACAAGCCCAAATCCTATACTGTGCCTCTTCAGCACTCCCAGCCCACATTCCTCATACTGTGTGTTCCCCTTACTGCAGTGAGTGTCAGTGCTGCATGTTCAGTTACACATGTCTTCTTGGTGGTCTTGACAGTACTCAGCATTGTTGCCTTGGAGAATTACCTGAAATTGTCCAATTTTTAGAATGCTTCTGTATTGTGACCCAGCAGTTTCACTATTCAGAATCCGCTGCAGAGAAACATTTAAACACATGTGTATACAGGAGTTACAACAAGGCTGTTTCTGCTATTGTGTCATTTTTATAATGTCAAAGTATTAGAACAATGGACAACCCAGGTGTGTGTCCATTAGTAGCAAGTGACTAAATAAAACGTGGTAGAGCTTCCTTTGGAATGCAGTGTGTCAGTTAAAAAGGGGTAGAGTGGAGCTGTAATTTTGGTGGAGGGCTGTCTTATACCTGTTTATGAGCCGGGGAGAAACACAAGTTGTAAACACAAGGTATGGTATCCTTTTTTTTTTTTTTTTAATATATTTTTATTTATTTATTTTTATTTTTGACAGAGAGAGAGATACAGAGACAGAGACAGAGAGAGAACTGAACTGGGGGAGCTCCCAGTTCAGCACATGGGTCCACACGGGCCGGGGCCGGGATTCGATCCTCGGTCCCCGGCGCTGCAAAGTGAGCGCTTAACCCACTGAGCCATCCCGGCTTCCCCTGGTATCCTTAATATTCGGATAAAACCCTGAACTGGGGAAGCAGAACAGCTTGATTTTTCCCCGTTCCCTGACCCTGAGCCTTTCTTGCATCGAGTGGTTGCAGGTCTGTGGGAGGCTGGGCTCTTCCAGAATTCTAGCAGAAAACTGGTGTGGTATGTCCTGCCTATGGGACAAGGCTGGAAAGCAGTGGATCTTAAAAGGGACCTATGGACCCTCCTCAGTGAGGCCCCTCATGCCGTGAACCTGCTGGTGTGGCTGACTGAATGTTCCAAGCTCGGAGCACTCTGTGAGCCTTGGGATGATTTCTTCAGACCCGGCCTGGGCAGACTTTGTCAGGTCAAGGGCAGCTTTCCAAGTGTCGTGGTCTGTTAGCTATTTGTTATTGTTCACGCGGTCACCCCAAAATTGCTTGGCAGTCTCCCAGTGGACCTTGATTGACATCTTGCCCAGCCCTGTCTTAGGCCAGACATGGCTTCAGTCTTATTTTGATATAATAAATTCAACTAAAACTAATAAAATAGCCTAAGGATGTTTTGACAAAATGAAATCATGGTACTATTTCATTTGATCCTTGAAATCTCTGTTAATGTCCACATAGACACAATAATGACTTTTGATAGAAGCATTGAACTTGAGCTGTTGAGGAAAAACATCCTCTGGATTTCCCAGCATACCTCAGTCTTCTGTAAAACTGTTAATAATCCTGCACGACATCTGTTTTGAAATGAAGTACCGGTAATTAAGAAAATTATATAGCCCCTAGGCTTTATTTGTTGCTGCAAAATCAAAAATAAAAATCTGTTAACATTTTTTATTACCCAGGACTGGGCACTTGGAGTCCTGCATGCCAAAATCATTGCAGCTATAACCCTGATGGGTCCTCAGTGGTGGCTGAAAACTGTAATTGAGCAGGTAAGCAAGACCGCTTTTCAGAAAAAGACTGGGAGTAATAGTGATTATGTTTAGCTGATGAGACTCATTTTTCATTTTTCTACTTTTCTGAGTTCTCTACATTTTCTTTTAATGGGAATGTGTAACTTTTTTAAAAAGTAGAAGGCAATTTGCTCTTTTATCACCATGAATTTTTATCAGCCACTCTTAAGAGTTTTTATCTGAAGGCTAACCGGTAGCTTAAGGTACGTACCTAGGACCCTATTGATCCTATTGAAAGTATAGGCAAAAATCAGCATATGTGCTTTTTATCAGGGCAGACATTCTAATGGAGGCTTGTTGTTCAGGTTGTTTGGGCAAAAATAAAAGGCAGAAAAAGTAATAGATGAAAAATGCAGAACCATTTGGGAATATTCACTGGATAGCACCTAGGAGTATTATTGTATTATGGAACCGTCAGATAATGTGGTCATTGTGGTGATAACCTTGAAAAAGATAGATTATGCTTCTATATTCTTGATAATGATTATTCATTTTACAGATCCAAAATAGGCAACGCAAGAGATTTTGATACTTATTTACCTCTTTAAGTTTTAGTCATCTAGAACATGTTTTTGTGAGCAGCCCTTTTGTCCTTAGGTCAGCACTAAATAAATGAGATATTAACAACTGTATCAATGAAGGTGCACCTCCTTTTAATATATAAGAAGTAAAGGCAGTAGTTTTCAGACCACTCTGCATAAGAAAATGGTCAAAAAATTCCTATAGCTGGAGGTCTGTGGGGTTGGGAGAGCCAGGAAATTGCTGTGTGTGGTGGACACACGTGTCTCAAGTGCAGGTTGATTCTGAAAGGTTGTCCGAGTGAGGTGGCTGTGGGGTGCATGGCAGCACATCCACTCACGATAAAGAGTGCAGTCACTGCCCTCTGTCCCCTTGGAAGGAGCATTAAGAATGAGGGTTAATCCCAGCAGGAGGCTCTGACGGTCTTCATCTTGGTAATGCCAGTATGCTGTTCTCTGGTGCATTCTCGTCTCCTGCGTGTGTGTAAATTGAAGGGAAATGGTTGAGAAACTTGGGGCTGTGTTGTTCCATGAGTGTACGTGCATGTGGGCTAAGTCGTTCCCTTGGGTTCAGAAGCTGCCTTTAGGGAGGTAAGCCTGTCATGCTCATCTGAGTGCTCTGGCAGGCTCTCAGGGATCAGGGTGAGTGGTACCAGGCGGTGGGCCAGGCAAGGTGGAAGTCCTGGGGAAAAACAAGAACAGCACTCTCCCTGTGTTGGCCCCCTGTGCCCACCATCTTTATTTTCCATTCCCAAGGCGTTTCTACTTTCACCCATTCTTTTCTTCTGTAGTACTATCCATAGAACATTCTGATAAGCTGATGCAAATACTCTTTGAAAGTCTTAAATTAAAAAAAAGAAAAGAATTCTGTTATACTAAATTTTTACATAAAATACCTTTGGTTTGTTAAAATTTGCTTTATACAAGGTTTTTAGAAACAAGTTTCCTGTTTATAATGTTTTCTTATTTGGGATCCAATGAATGCAATCTTGAGTAGTAACACAGTTCACTCGTAAGTTACTCCAAGTTAAGGTGGTGTTAAACTAATGTTACTGGGCGCCATCTGGCATTGTATAGCACGAGGCTAGTGTAATTATGATTCTAGGTTAGTGTCTTCTTAACTTCATCCCTTAGGAATGTTAACTGCCAAATGGAAGGAGGTAAATGCATTTCTTTAAAAACCCGTGGGCACCCCACTTATGTTTATGTTCCGGAATTTGCCTTGACTTCAGGAAAAATAACCAGTTTGAATCCTCTGTTTCTGGTAGACCCAGTTCCCTGTAGCTTAGATTCATAGAGAGCACTGTGTCAACTGGGAGGGATGTGTCCCCTATCTGCTCTAATGGTTTCCCTTATGTTTCAGGTTTATGCAAATGGCATCCGGAACATCGACCTTCACTACATCATCCGTAAGCTGGCGGCACCTGTTATCTCTGTGCTCTTGCTTTCCCTGTGTGCACCTTACGTCGTAGCGTCCGGTATCGTTCCTTTACTAGGTGGGTAATGCTGGCTGGCCCCTAATGCTTTTATTTGTAAATATAAATCCAGGTAAAACAGTGATTTCAAAAATGCTGTTTTTCTTAGATTTGACTACTCAGGGCAAGGTTAAGAGGATCATAAAGCTTTTTGGTACAGGTTTCTTTTCTAGGCAGGTAAGAAAGTATGACATTTACTTTGTCCCCCAAATAGGCAGCAACACATTTCCTTCAGGTTGTCTTCTGACTACAAGTGCTATAGTCACATCCTTACAAAATTAAAGAGAAGTGTTACGGTTAATTTAAAAAATGTTCTTTAGCATAAAAGGAAAACCAAGGAGGAGATGCTAATTTGTGACACTTTAACAACTAGAAATGATCAATTTTGTACTGAAGACCTTCACAGGTCCTCAAACCCAGTGTATGTTCAGAATTATAAGCACAAGTTTTTCCCCAGAAAACCTTTTTCTTTTCCTGGATCCCCTCTGTGACTAGCGTTGTCATCCAGCAAGTTGCATGGAGGTTGTCCATGTCCCCTGCGGCTGTCTGCTCTCCATACTTGAGTGGTCTCCAAGTCCCCCGCATCCGACCTCCAGGACCCACTCTCCTACCTCTGATACCCTTCCCTGGGGCTCTCGTTGAGGCACACGTTGTCTCTCACCTTAACCTCGACAGTCTCCTGTCCAGTTTCCCTGCTTAGACCACTGATTTGTACTGTGGCCATGGCGACCTTTCAAGAATGAGTTTCATTGTTTCTCTTTGGTGAGCATCCTTTGGTTGGTTCCTCTGTGGCCTTTGAACCATAACCAGCTCCTTGGTGTAGCTCCCAGGGCTCCTCGTGCTGTCACCGGTCCCAACTTGACCGCACTCGGTTGCCTCACTTCGTTTCCTATGCAACGAGTTTTGGTTAAGCACCCCCAGTGAGTCCCCTGTTAGTGGAAGGACACATGTTCAGTTCACTGCCATTGCATACACCCTTAGAATCTCCTTTGTTGGTTTTGCAGGTGTTACTGCGGAGATGCAAAACCTGGTCCACCGGCGGATTTACCCTTTCTTGCTGATGGTTGTGGTATTGATGGGGATCTTGTCCTTCCAGGTTCGCCAGTTTAAGCGCCTTTATGAACATATTAAAAATGACAAGTAAGTATCGACTTCCATTCATCTAGCCACTCTGGTTGCAATGTCTCATTTCTTAATAGTTGTGTCTAATGTGATAAGTAACAGGACAAAAATACTCAGATTCTGGGTGCCTGTTCAGTTACGGTTAATAGGATTGGCCACCACGTAGCTGCAGGACGTGAAAGAGTGTTGTCAAGGACTCGGAGGGGCTGAGCAGCTGGGTGTGGGAGTTGTCGTTTACAGAGGTGAAACGCCCAGGAGAACCTGGCTTAATGCCCCTTCCAGGCAGTGTGCAGCCTGTTCGATGCTCTGATCAGACAGTGCACGGGATAGTTTTGGAGAGAAGGAGAAAGAAGCCCTTTGCACAGGGCAGGGCCGCTCGACTGCTGAGAGCACCTGCGAGGTCACCGCAGAGGTGCCCAGCCCTCTGTTCTGCAGAAGCGGTGACCTGACCTCATGGGAGATTGAGGGCAGCGGAGCATGACAGTTTTGGGGGGTGACAGCCATCTGACCTTCCGGGTCCTTATGGAAGGCTGACCCCTGCTGTGCTTCAGTGATGTCCGAAAAAGAAAGTGAGCTCATAACGGTTTGTCCTGGCTACGTGGGAGAGTCCCGTGTACACACGCTGCCTACTCAGTCCTGAGTGCCCCTGTGTGGACAACAGTGATATCGTCAGCTTATTACTCGTTAAGAGTAAGATTTTTAAGAATGAAATTTAGAGTGTGTGAGTCTTCTGCAGAGCATTCACTGACAGTAGAAAATATTGTAAGTACAGTCTTAGGCTGTCAGACTCTGAAGTTCTGTCAAAACAAAAGAAGGGACACGGGGTTGCAGTGAGGAAAGTCACTTCTCACCTCACTTGTTTTGGCAGAAGAGTAGACACTGCAGACGAATAGGATGGGCCCTGGGGAGCTGTCTGCTGCTTCTCCTTCACACCTGTCGATTGTTCATCCATCTTTCCAGTGACCCTTTCCCACCCCCTCGCGTCATGTCTTACTTTCTGCTCTTTTCCGGCCTCCCAGGATACTCTCTTATCTTTCCCTATCTGTTCCTTCATGCAGAGCACATTGCCCTGCAGACCCCTTTGAGGGCATGTCTCGTTTGTGTGGCCTGTCCACTCTCCAGCGGGAGAGGCTGTGAGGGTGCCAGGAATTGATACGGGCTCGGCGTTTCCTTTTTCTACCACTGAGTTACTTTTTGGTCCTGGGCAAGTTCATTAACATTACCTTTCCATAATGCTAACCCCATTCTTGACATACCTTGATATGTTATATGATTATATGTGTTAGGTAGTGCTATGTGTATGTATTATGTTGCATATTGCTCAGTTGTTATTATTTAAAAGGTGCAAAATCCTCACAGTGTAAAACAGAAAAAGCCACTGGTTGGGTGGGAAACAGTGGGGAAAGGAATGGTTAACTTTAGGAAAAGAATTAGTAAGATCAAAGTGATTAAGCAGTGAGATCATAGGTGAAGAAGTAATGGGATTAGTGAAATATTTTTAAAAGTGAAATACTAAGATACTTGGCATTAACTGTCAAAATATCTCATTAGGCTTATTTGTGTTGACAGAAAACCTATAGGTGAAAGTCAGGGTCGAGAAAGTCTGGGGGTAACATAAGTTACCACACTGACCCTTACCCCATGCCGACTTCTATATGCTTGTTTCTTACAGGGGTCATGGGACACAGGACTGTGATCTCATGTTACTGATGAGTAGGGGGGCCGCAGAGCACACATCTCTCTAGCACCCGTGTCATGCACTGGCTTTGCTGTCCCACTCAGAACCACGGGTGTGCAGGGTCTTCCTGGGCACTCCTTGATCCTCATTGATGCCTCCAAATGGGTGCTTGCACACCTGTGTCCCAGTCCCCTCTGCTCATTGCCATTGCCTTTGTCACCCACTGCCCCCCAGGGAAGAAGCCTAGGCCATTCCCTACGCGTAGTGAGGCATATCACTGCTTCTGCTTGGCAGCTCTTGCCATTGTCATGGGGACGCAGTGTCCTGGCGGAAGACCTCCAGTCTCGTCATTTCAACCACAGTTACTTCTGTCTCTTTCTGTGGGCCTGTGTTCTCTGCTAGAATCTCCCTGCCATCATATCACATAAGTCAGGAGCACTTCCTATTCTCTTCTTGGACTGTAATCCCCTGCCTCTGTCGCCCATGCACACTCACTTCTCTGCTGTTCCCCTTTGACCTGTCTCTTTGGAATCTTTGTCCTCTGACTTCTCCTTTTCTCTAGAACTATAGCTGTTCAGGTCCCACTGAAAAGGGTAGGTAGGTCCTCTCTGCCCAGCATTCTGATACTGTATTTCTAGTCTGTTCTTCAGATCTGTTCAGTAAGCTGTTTCATAAAACCTGATCCAAACAGCTAATGCATGCCCTGCATATGTTTGCTCAGCCTTACCCTCCCCTGGCCTCTGAGTGCCTGAGTTCATGAGGAGCCCTGAACCACGGATTTTGCTGCTCTCATGTCTTCCCACCACTCGTGTCCCTCGCTCTGAGGTGTTCATTCTAGACTCCCCTTCTGCCTTCCTAGCCTTTGAAGGGCTTGAAGTAGGAGTGAAGTGATCTGATTTGCATTTTAATAAATGTATCACCAGCTGCTCTTAGGAAGAACGTGTTCATATGTTAAGGTCATAAAAGAGTAACCACAAGCTTTTACAACCTTAGGTACCTGGTGGGCCAGCGCCTCGTGAACTATGAGCGAAAATCTGGCAAACAAGGCACATCTCCACCACCTCCACAGTCGTCTCAAGAATAAAGTGGTTGTCTCAGCTACCTTGACCTTCCCTGGCCTTTATGTGTCCTTTTGTGTGGACTTCTCCCTTCGGAGACTTTTCCCAGCGATCTCTCAGCATTGTTTTTAAGTTAAATGTACTTGACTTGTGTTCTCAGCATTCGGAGAGCAGCAGTGTGGGCTCCGCTGCCTTCTGGCGCCTTCTGACACCACTGCTGTCTGAGGTCTGTATATGTGTACATAGAAGTTCCTGGATTCCCTAAAACCTTGGATTAAACAGAATGTGCATTGTACATCTTTAAACAAATGTATATTAATTTATTAAATCTAGTTGTCACTTTATTTTGGACCTGCTGTGATCCTGACAGGAAACAGGCCACAGAGCCACAGAGCAGAGGCAAGACGACTTTAGGAGCACAGTGACCCGGTGTTCCTAGCGTTCTCATACGTAAACTGGACGTTCTGTCTGTCGTGCGGGTGTGACTGGACCCAGCACGGAAAAGGAAACAAGTAGAAAGTGGCAGCGGAGGGTCTGTGGTAAGGAGACATGAACTTTGTGCTTCACCGTCGGTCGTCTTTGGAGGTTATTTTGTGTAACACCAAAGCTGTTGTACATTTTCTACTGCCCGATTTTTTTTCATGTGTCTGTGTTTGTAATATTGTATAGTATCTTATGCTACGTGAGGAAATTATTTTTAATTTTGTAATTTAATATTTCTAGTGATCAGCATTGGGAGTTGGGTGTTTGTGCTTGTTGGGGGCATGCCTATACTTAGAGCGGGAAAAAAATGTCCAAAAGCTTTTCATCAGCCCCCGCCTCCCTGTTTCCTCCACACAACTATCTTTTTTCTTTTTGGCAGCAGTGGCCAAAAGTCATGCAAAATCATGATTCTTACGATTCTCACAGCATCATGTCACCAGCAACTCTGCCTCTTAGCGGAATTACATACTGAGATAGTCAGGAGATGTAGGTGTGGTTTGTGGTCTTTGATTCACAGCATTAGGAAAGGCTGCTTAGACCACCATGTTCTGCTGGCTAGTGTGTCATTGGATAAAGACTTGGGGTACATTTCACCTAGTTTTCCACGAGTAAATCCCAGCATTTCCAAAGCTTTTTGTTTATAGGATAAAACTACAAATAGAAGCAACCTGATTTCACTCGCCAGAAGGAACCTGGCTGAGCTGGCTTTTTAACAAAAGAGTGCATGTGTGTCATTGGAAACATGCTGTAAAATCTCAGAGAAGTAAACACTTCAAAACTTGGTTTTCCCTTGTAACCAAAGCTTCAAGTTTGAACTTTAGAGAAGTAGAACGGTTGGACACATGAGGCAAGTATTCATGGCCATGGTATATCGGAAGGCTAGTGTGTGTGTGTGAATGATAAATAACCTAGAGGTTCTCAGAGAAAATGGCATCGGTTTGCAGAAACCATACAAGAATTTCCATATAGTATTACAACCTATAGACTCAAATCTGAAGTTTTTAAATATTAAAGTCAGCCAAACATAAGCTCCTAAAGTTGAGAGCAACATGTTCTGGTTGTTTTATAGTTCAGTGAGTTTTCTTGAAATGGTAAGTGATTACTTTTACATTTTAAAACATCAGTATCAGAAGAAAAAGCTTGACATAGGATTCAGTGTTATACTTTTTGGCACTTTGTAGTAGACCTTTCTCTTGTATGTGAAATAAAGTCTTTGTG
Source organism: Craseonycteris thonglongyai (assembly GCA_004027555.1). Lineage (NCBI taxonomy): Eukaryota > Metazoa > Chordata > Mammalia > Chiroptera > Craseonycteridae > Craseonycteris > Craseonycteris thonglongyai. The sequence continues at coordinate 7,875 of PVKE010006940.1, read as the reverse complement.
AGCCCTGTCTTCGCTTAGAAAGTCCTACTGTGAAAAATTAGGCGCATTTTACAATGTTATGGCCTATGTCTATATATATTCTCTCTGGGAGAAATGTACTATCAAATTGGGCATGTAACTTGATTGTATTAATTTAGGTTCATTTTTTAATTTTTCAGGGAATTTGTAGATCTTATATGAAGTCATCAGAACACTGTTATCTGTTTTATCAGAAAGATATAGGCAGATTAACACAAAAAAGATTAAAATTTGCTATTCTACAAAATTTTAAATGAATTTTATCAGATATTTTGTAAAAAACAAAACAAAACATATATACGTGAGGGCTGCCAGGAAAGTGTCCAGTCATGTACCTGTTATGAGATTGACAATGGCTGCATTTTTCCCAGACAGCCCTTGTATATGTGAATGGCCAAAAAGCTGACCTCCATTTCACTTGCAGGTAACTTTATCTTGTCTTAATGACTTCTCCTAATTTTTCAGTTGTGCTTTGTCCTGTTGTTTTGTAAGGAAAGCTATCTGGTGACAAACTGTTTACTTGGGTAGCATCAAGATTTTATTAACCAGTGGTTTCATAAATATTTAAAATCTCTAGTTCAGAAAGTGTTAGTATTGCTACCCTTCTTGTAGAATTTCTTTCTGTTTTAATAATAGTGTAGTTTAGCTTCATTTTACATTGGGCTAAAAATAGTCTTCAAGGAAGTTAATTGGGAAAGAAGACCTTTTTGCTTTATTTTTATTATTTATAAATTGAAGACAAGTCAACACTTAGGGTTAGTTTTACATGACCAGTTACCAAATGCTCAGAGTATGAGGTGTGCAGCTGTTCATTATTAGAAAATTATGTTTGATTTTTAACTCTTAAGTACTAATAGTTGAGATGAAAACTGAAGAAAAATGCCAATGTGAAGTTTGTGTATAGCTGGCTTTAAAAGAGCTCTAGGTTTTTAGGTGATCTTTCTTTCCTGTTAGTTCCCTGGAGAGACAGTGGGTATTGGATATCTCAGTTCCAGATGTAAACAAAAAGTAATTTTTATTTCATCATTTAATATAACTTATTACTGTGGATTCTTGTCTTGTGTTTTTCTTTTCCTTATTCAGGTAATAGAGAATAACTTTTTCTTAAATGATTTGATCTTAGATATGTCATTTCTGTGTTTGCAAAATGCTAATTAAACTGTAATTCTTGAATTTAGGTTGAATTGACGACTTTTTAAAATAATACGAATACTGGACCTTTCTACATTGTATTGCATTTACACACACACACACACACACACACACACTATGTAGCACTAGTATCTGAAACTTCACAAGTAAACTGCTTAATCTCATTTTCAGGATTATTTTAAGTTCTCTACCTACTGTGATAAGTTTTTTTATATTATAAAATTAAATGATTACATTTAAAATTTTTTAGAGTGGTACCTACTTATTTAGTCCCAATGAAGAAACAACAAAAGTAAAATGTCTTATTACTAAATTATTATCAAGCGCCTCATTTGTGGACATTCTCTGACTTCCCTCCTGGGGCTGTCTTGGAACTCCCTTACTTAGTTTGCTCCTTCTGTCAGATGTTTTTCCTTGGGCCTTTTTACTTCCCTGTGTTGTTGTTTTTTAAAAAATAGCTCTCACGAGTAAGGGCTTCTTTCAAATAATCCCTGACAGTATCTCAGCATTAATACAATATAAAGATAAGATAGTATATATCTATTTTCATTCCTACCTGTTTTGTGTTGAGTGCCTCATTTTGTAGCCATGAAAGTAATATAGCACCTGAATGAACCATGTGATGATTGTGAGGCCTAGATATGCCTGTAGCAGAAGCTAAGTAGAAGTCTTGTTATTTGGAATGTCAGTTTTCTATTAAGCAAACACCTTAGATAGACCCAGACCAATTTTATATACATACTAAAATGCTCCCTTTTTTTTATGGTGGTTTATTGTCTTCTGAGTTGAGAGAACAGAATTGAATAAAGTGAATGTTAGTTGTAGCCTAGTATTTTTAGTTGGTTTGTTTTTGCTTTGTTGAAAGATTGCTTCATAATTATAGAAATGTGCATTGGTCAGCATAGGTAGATGATCTAGACATTTTTAAACATAATTATGTAAGAACAAGAATTTACTCAGATGACTCCATTCTAAGTATAAATTTAACATTATAGTTAGAGGACACATCCCTTCCCTCCCCTGCCCCCACGGTGACTGTAGAACCTCTTCACTAGGAAGAGGGAAGCCCTCGTCTTGGGCCCCGATCCCAGGGTCAGAGCTTTACTCAGATGCCTCTTGGGTGGACACTTGGGTAGAGTAAAAGCAGTCAAGGAGTCAGTCCACTTAAGCACTTGACCATGTCTCAGAGAAAAGGGAAACAATTGCCTGAGGACCTTTTCCTCCTAAGTGACCTGTGTGAAGGTACCCTCTTGTTTCTAATTGTTCTTGGTTTCTAGGTTCAGTTTTTTTCTGTGAGTTTTTGATCAAGTGCATTTTTATTTTATTTTAAGTGCAGTGGGGATAGGCGAAATGATATTTGAACCATAGAAGTTGAAATTTTTCCAGCAAAGGAAATGACTTGGTGTTGTCAGAAAGTGGCCGTTAATCTCTGCCTAGCATCCTGCAGTGTGCAGAACCCCTCTGGTTGCACACGTAACTGACACCACACATAGTAACACTCCCCTGACTCCCAGAATTTTTCTGGTGTCTGTTCTCTTTCCTGTACTGGGCTTAGTGCTATAGTTGAATGAGGTATGAGGTTTGGGGTCTGCCTTCAAGGAACCCATTTAGAGTGGAAAAGATCAGAAAAATGAGCAAAAGTTTCTATTACAGATGTGAAGAACATGCCACAAGGAACACTGAGGAAGGGTCCTCCTGGAGGGGGTCTCTGATGCCATGGGTACATCGTTAGTTACTATTTTGTACATATGGGCACCCTCCCCCCCCTGCACCCCACAATTCACTCCTCTTTTCTACTCCTCCAGTCCGCTTCCCCTCATCCCACACTTGATTGAAACTGTCCATATGTCAACAGCCAGTAACCCAGGTGAGGTCTTTTCTTACACCCTGTACATTGTTTAACCATCTTTTTGAAATCCCTCCCTTTTACGTATGGGACAGCGTCATTGTCTCTGCTTCTCCGTGTCTGGACAGCAGCTCTTCTTTAGGACATGAAGCTTCATGCCACGAACCCCATTCATTCACTCCTTTGTTCTTTAGTCAAACCGATGAGTCCAGCTGGCTGTACAAATCCATTGGTCTGATGGAGCAGAATAGAGTCCAGAAATAGACCCACATGTGTATGGAGAGCTGACTTTTGTTAGTGGTGAGAAAACCAGACAAATGGTGGTAGAATAAGTGCACATCCTGATGCAAAATTAAAGATTGATCCACATCTCAACATATGCAAATAGTAACTCAAAATGGATTATAGTCCTAAATGTAAAAATCCAAACAAACTGTGACATCTAGAAGAAAATGGGAAAATGTTCAGCCTTGGGTTAGTCACGGGTTAGTCACAGATTTAGATTAGTTACAGCCCCAAAAGCACAATCCATAGAAGAAAAATTAGATGAATTGCTCTTTATCAAAATTGAAAACATCTGCTCTTTGAAATATACTGTCTAGAAAATAAAAAGACAAGCCGTGGAGTGGCAGAAAATATTTGCAAAACATTCCTGATCATGAACATGCATTCAGAATAGATATCACTAAAGATGATATGCAGATGGCAGATAAGCCCATAAGAAGCTGTGAACATCAATAGCCATCAGGAAAGTGCACATTAAAACCACAGTGCAGTACTTCCACATAATCTATTAGAAAGGCTAAAAATGGGAGGCCGGGATGACTCAGAGGGTTAAGCGCTCACTTTGCAGCCCCGGGGACCGAGGATCGAATCCCGGCCCCGGCCCATGCGGACCCATGTGCTGTACTGGGGTCCTGAACTGAGTTCCCCCAGTTCAGTTCTCTCTCTGTCTCTGTATTTCTCTCTCTCTCTGTCAAAAACAATAAAAAAAAAATTAAAAGAAAGAAAGGCTAAAGTTAAAGATACTGCACATGTTGGTGAGGATGTGGAAGAACGGGAGGGAATGTAAAATGGTACAACTACTTTGGAAAATAGTTGGGCATATCTTAAAAGGTACCACTCCTAGTTATTTACCAAGAGAAAAGAAAGTATAAGTCTATATGAAGACTTGTACATAAGTGTTCATAGTAGCTTTATTTGTAATAGCCCAAAGCTGGAAATGATCTACATGTTCATCAACAGGTAAGTGGAATAATGACTATCCATGCAATAAAATACTGTTCAGCAATAAAAAGCAATTAACTATTGACATACAGAACATGGACATATCTCAAAATAATTAATGCTAAGTGAAAGATCAAAAATGTACTGTATACTTTCATGTATATAAGATTTTGGGGAAAGCCAGGATGACTCAGCAGGTTAAGCACTCACCTTGCAGCCCAGGGGTCTGAGGATCGAGTCCTGGCCCCGGCCTGTGTGGACCAATATGCTGAACTGGGTGTTGCCCCCAGTTCAGTTCTCGCAGGGGTGAGCTTCTCATGTAGGAGGCCCCCGGTTTGGCCCCCAGCTCATAGGGGCGTGCCACCTGTGTGGAATGAAACCATGTCAAAAACTGATGATGTACAGCTATGGAGATTGTTCTGGGCCCTTCCCCTTTTCTCTTTCTCTCTCTCTCTCTGTCAAAACAATAAAATAAATCTTGAAAAGATTCTGAAAAATACAGAGGATCCCACAGAAATCTATAGAAAGATCAGTCAGTGAGGGTTGGGACTGGCGAGGAGGGACTTGGGATTTCAAAGGGGTGTGAAGATGTGGGGAAGTTGGATGTGTCACTATCTTGATGGGGTTGTTTGACATGTATACATGTCAAAACTTAACAAATTGTACACTTTAAATTTGTGCAATTTGTATGTAAATTCTACCTCAATTTTAAAAAGTAATACTATGTCCATATGGGTTCTCTAACACTTTCATACCTTTTTTCCTCAAAGTGCCACTTTCTGTTCCTTTCTCATTTTTGGCTGATGACTTTTATTCCTATTTTACTGAAAAGATAGAAGCAGTCAGAACAGAACTTCTCAGGGGCTCACACCCTCTTCTCCCCAGCATATCCTGTGGTTACTGTGCTCCAGGCAGCCTCCCTGTTTCCAGAACAGGCCAGACCTCAGGGCCTTTGCACTTGCTGTTTGCAGTCTTAATATTCTTCAACCGTGCTTCCCCCAAGCTCCTGTCTTTACTGAAGTGTCATTCTAAGTGACGCTTATCTAAAATAGTAGCTACTGGAACATTCCTTTCTCCTCTTCTGTATTTTTCTTTTTTATATTTACTAATATACTATAGGGTTTACATATCTTGTAGATATTTGCATGTTTTCCTTCACTTGGATATAAGCTATAGGGATATTTTTTAAAAATCTATTTGTGGATTATCACTGTATTCCAGAACAGTCCGTGGACATATTTGGCAATTCAGTAGATACTAAGTAAACAAATGAATCAGATTCAAAATGTGCTTATGGTTAACATGAAACCTGAGATGTGTGTCATTGTCTAAAGGTAGCCACTGTCAGTGGGTGAGCAGACGCTTCCAGATGTTCTGCATACACATTCACAGACCCCTGCATCATGACACAGGAGGCCGCTTCACACACTGCCATGCGTGGAGCTCGCTTTCCCTTTATATTCATGAACACCGTATGCCAGTGCATAAGGAGCCACCCCAGTTTTCTGTTCCATGTGGATAAGACTGATAAAAGTTTACTGAAAAACAGCTAACTCATTTTATTATATGCTATATAGTAAACATTTTGGTCCATATATATATACTCAGGCTAGTATTTCTGTAGGATAAATTTAGTATTTCTGTAGGATAAATTCCTCAAAGATTGCTCAGTCATCAAAAATTAAGTGCCAAGTTGCCACCAAAATGTGCTCCTGTATACTCACTCCTCATCAGTGTATGAGATTCCTTGTTTTCCTGTACCGTCATCAAATGAGTGATTAGTTTCAGTTTTTGCAAATGCTGTTGATTTTTAAATATGTGTATCTTCATTTGGTGGGTAGGTTTCCTACCTAGGTAATGGAGTCACAGTTGGGGCGTGGTGCTTCTAGGGAAGGAGGGATGGCTTATCAGGGCCATTGCTGGAAATAGCTCATTCTGCAAGGGGTGATCAAGGAATTCATGGACTAGGGAGCGGGAGGGTACCGGACAGGAGCGAGTACATGTGCAGACAGTTTGATTGTGTGACTTGGTATATGTGCCAGATTTCAGCCTGCTTGCATCCGTGTTTAAGGTACTGCTGAAGAATCACAACAAATGTGAAGAGAACCCCAGGTATGGATAAAATCGAATTTTGCGCCACCAAGTTCCTCACAGAACAAGGGAAAACACCTCAAGCCATTTTGGAAGAGATGTAAGCAGTTCACAGGAACGGTTGTCCTGGGAAATAATGGTTTACAGGTGGCAGAAAGTTGATTGAAGACGACCTCTGTCTGGGATGCCCTGTTTGAGGAAACTTCCTCAAATCATATCAAAAATGTTGAAAAACTTGTAGTGGAAGATGCCAGATTGAATAAAAGGCAGCTTGCAGAAATGGTTGGAATTTCACAGACAAATATTTTGAGTATTCTCCATCAGCATCTAAAGATGTCCAAAGTCACTGCAAGGGTGGGGTGGGTATGGAGAATGCTCACGCTGCTTCAGAAGAACAGAGATGAAGGTTTAGACCGAACTGTCAGTGGTGAGGAAACTCGGGTTCATCGTGAGCCTGAGACAAGGGCACGCCACCCCCTAAGAAGTTCAGGGTGTCTCATTCGGCTGGAAAAATCATGGCTACTTTTTTTGGTATATGTAAGGTGTCCTGCTGATGAATTACAAGGATAGGGTGTCACAATAACTGGAGAGTAGTATTCCAGTCTGCTGACAGAATCTGAAAGAAGAGGAAAATGGACCAAAAAGGCACTACTGCCCATGCACGAGAGCATTGGTGTGTCGGCTACTGATCATGACTGTGGCTTCCATACGTTAACCACCTTCCCTTCAGTCCAGACCTGGCTCCATCTGATTATTTGTTCCCAAATCTGAAAAAAACCCAAAAATCAGAAAACCCAAAAACAACCTCGAGGGAAGAAATTTATAGACGGCAAAGATTAAAGTTGCAATTTGATGGCAGAAGCAACCCCCAGCAACCCCCAACTCCCCCGAAGGCTATAAGTAACCTTTGAAAAATCTGAAAAGTGTTAAAGTTAATGGTGAATATATTGAAAACGTTTTTTTACCCTTTCCCCTTCATTTGGCGAATTTGCCACCCCTCATAGTTCTTCATCTCTAGAGGTGAGAGATGGCAGGTGGGTCTCAGTGTGGGTGTTAATGGCTGCTGTAGCAGCCAGCCAAGATACCCCCTGAACCAGGGCATCCGCCAGAATGTTCAAGCTTCTACCACTTTTCCATCCAAAGCTATTGTCTCAAAAGAGGTGGCTTATTTTTTCCTATATCCAGTCAGATTGGCTAAACTACCCTATCTTAGGAAAAGAAGTTACATACAATTTTCTTTTGGAAATTCCAGTGGCTACACTCGAAGTGGCTTTTAAACACCTGAAAAATGAGTTCACTAGGGGAACGACTGGGCAATGGGAACCGCATGTGCGAGACGCCAAGGCCGGAGACGTCTCTTGGGCAGGCTGCCAGGGGCATGTGCAGGATGAACAAGGCATCTGAGGAAGGCAAGGGTTCAGGTCCTTCTGGGAGGCTCGTGCTGCCCGCAGGGATTAGCCCCCGCGACCATAACCGCTTCCTACCTAGAAGGAGCTGAGTCACCTCATCCTTAAGCTTCACGTTGCCAGAGTCAGGGGAGG
>PVKE010006939.1:31874-52568 GCA_004027555.1 Craseonycteris thonglongyai | reverse complement strand
TAGCTACTATGCATGTGTCCTGATACAGCAGCTTTGGCTACACAGAACGTTCCTGTGCTGCAACTGTATGTACCACGGTGAGCCAATCACAACAAGCAAAGGTTCAAAGGTTATAGTAGACCGCCTCTCTGACTCTGGCCAATCTGAGCAGGCTTTTTACTAGAACACAGTGTAGCTTCGGGTACAGAACATGTATAATGTGCATGCATAAAAGCCTGCTTGGATTGGCTGAGTTAGAGAGGCGGTCCGAGCAGCCTTGCAGTGATTGGTGCGGGATCGAGTTGGAGAATTCGTTTAGCAGCATATCGAGACGTTTTTCGGGATATACTCGGCGTATAAGACGACCCCCGATTTTTGGTTGACTTTTTTTTGTTTCAAAAGTCGTCTTATACGCCGGAAAATACGGTACATTTTGCTGCTTTGGGGTAAAATGCTTTAAAAACATCAATTAAATTCATCTGATCTAGTGTGTCATTTAAGGCCACTGTTTCGTGTTGATTTTCTGTCTGGAAGATCTGTTCATTGGGGTCAGTGGTGTGTTAAAGTTCCCTACCAAGATTGTTACTGTTGATGCCTGCCTTTACGTCAGTAAATAGTTGCTTTATATATTTAGATGCTCCTGTGTTGGGCGAATAAATGTTTATAAGGGTTATAGCCTCCTGTTGGATTGGTCTCTTTATCATTATGTAATGTCCCTCTTTATCTTTTATTATAGCCTTTGTTATAAAGTCTTTCTTATAAGTATTGTTACCCCAGCTTTTCTTTATTTCCATTTACATAAAATGTCTTTTTTCATCCCTTTACTTTTAATCGGTATGTGTCTTTTGATCTGAAATGTGTCTCTTGCAGACAATATGTGTATGGGTCTTGATTTCTCATTTATTCATCTACCCTATGTCTTTTGATTGGAACATTTAATCCATTGACATTTAAAGTAATTTTTTTTCTTTTTCTTTTTTTTATTGTTAAATTATTGGGGTGACATTGATTGATAACAATTATATTGTTTCCAGGTGTACAATTCTGCATTACATTGTCTATGCATTGCGTTATGTGCTACCCACCCAGAATTAGCTTACTTTCCATCACCATATATTTGATTCCCCCTCCCTATTCCCCCCTAAAGTGATTATTGATAGATACATAGTTATTGCCATTTTATTACTAATATTTGTTTGTTTGCTTATTTATTTATCTATCTTCTTCTTTAAAAAGTCCCTTTAACATTTCCTATAATACTAATTCAGTGGTGGTGAATTCCTTTAGCTTTTTCTTTTCTAGGAAGCTCTCTATCTCTCCTTCAGTTTTAAATGATAGCCTTACTGGGTAGAGTAGTCTTAGTTGTAGGTCCTTGTTTTTGATTACTTTGAATAGTTCCTGCCACACCTCTGGCCTGCAAAGTTTTTGTTGCAAAATCAGCTGACAATTTAACAGGAGCTCTCTTGTAACTAGTTGTCTTCCTCATGCTGCTTTTAATATTCTCTGTCTTGAACCTTTACTATGGTACCTTACTACACTGACTTGTCCTCCAGAGCAATGTTGATTCACAGTGCGAAGAGTAGCCACCCTTGTTTCATCCCTAATTTTAAAGAAATTGCTATTCATAAATTTCCACTGGTAAGGCGTTTGTTGTAAATAAAGGAAGTCTCATCCTAAACCTAGCTTTCGAAGGTTTTATCATGAATGGTTGATGAATTTCATCAAATGCTTATCTGAATCTATTGTGATCACAAGATTTTCTCCTTTAAACTATAAATATGATGATCTACATAATACATTTTACAATGTTAAATTAATCATTCCTAGAAGTTAATCCTACTTGATCACTGCTGGCTCTAGTTTGCTGATACTTCAAAGCTTCAGGATTCTTGCCCCTGGATTCATGGGCCAGACAAATCTATGCCTTTCCTTCTTACTAAATGTCCTTGTCTGCTTTTGGAGTCAATCACTAATTGTGTTTGTCTTATAATATAGGTAAAAAGTAATATCTCTCTTTCTATTCTTTGAAAGAGTTTGTGTAAGCTTGAAACTATGTGTTCCTTAACTGAACAGGAGAAACTACCCATAAAATCATCTGGAATTGGTATTTATTTTGTGGAAAGATTTTTAGCTACTAACTCAAATTCTTTAAAAATGATAGCATCCTTCAGGTGTTTATTACTTAAGTCAGCTCTAATAATTTATACTTTTCTAGGAATTTTTCAGTTTCACCTAAGTTTTTAAGTATTTGACATTACATGAGCAGAATATTCCCTTAAAATTTCATCTCTGCTGCATCTGTACTTAGGACCTTTATTCATCCTGATATTGTTTGTAGTTTTTTGTTTTATTTTTTTTCTTTTCTTGATCTATCTTGTTAGAAATTTGTCATTTTTTTAAGCTACTTTGGCTTTGATTATTTCATGCTTTTGCTTTCTATTTCATTTATTTCTACTCTTATTTTTTGTTTTCTTTCTTCGAGTTTGGGACTTACTCAGTTATTTCTTATTTTCTATCTTCTTAAGATGGACACATAGCTAATTTCTTGTCAGGCTTTCATCCTTTCTAATGTAAGCATTTAAGACTATAAATTTCACTCTAAGTTACCACTTTAGGTATGTCTGTCAAATTTTAATATATATAGTGTTCCTGCATGTATTATCATTCAGCTTTAACTATATTCAGTTTACATAATTTCTTCTTGAAGTCATAGGTCCTTTTCTTTCAATTTCCAAGTATGTGAGGTTTATTTTAAGTTTACCTCTCTGCTATTAATTTCTAGTCCATTTGTATTATGGCTAGGGACTTTGAAATCTGTAAGTTTGTTCTATGACCTATTATCTAATCAATTTTTTAATTAATCCATGTATACTTAAGAAAAATGTGTATGTATTTTCCAGTAGCTGGTTATAGTTTATACTACACACATATCAACACATAATACATATATACATATATGTGTGTGCATATTTCTCAGTAAATAAATATTGTAATTGTGCTGTTTAAATTATTTAGGTCCTTGATTTTTTTATTAAATCTGTCAATTACTGAGAGAGATGTGTCAAAGCATTATCAATGTCTTCTTAAATCAGTCAATTTTGGCTTTATATATGATTAGGTGTCTATAAATTTGGAATTATAACTTCTAATTGTATCTTTAACCAATATGTAGAAATGCTCTAATAAATTATTTTTGTCCTTAAGGCTAGTTTATCTTGATATGGTCACATCCCCCTAATCACTAAGGACTCCAGCCTACTAAGCCAGTTACGGTAAGTAAGAAATGAACTCAAAGCTATTTATTGGGTAGAGATAATCTGTGACTTGATTACAACCTATCCACCAACCTTGAAGGGTAAAATGCCACTTTTCCCCCAGCATTCTCCTTATCTCCACGCTCTGTAATTTGCTTTTTGTTTTTTAATTCTCTCTCCATTACTTAAGTGCCTCTTAAACTAAGCTTTTCAGGCGTAGGCTAATGATTGGCTAGCTTGAGACCCACGATAAACATATCAGACCCACATAAAGTTCTCTGATCTTAGATAAAACGCTTACCAAAAAGCCTATTCATTCAACATATTTTCAGGCCAATTAAAGACACAGAAATGTAAAAATTTCTCCAATAGTAAAGATGATATGAGTCTTTCTCCATCTCATAATCTTGAAAAATTACATCCACCTGACTTTGAAGGGTAAACTTGTTCCAACGAACACATAAGCCCAGTGCAATCTCTTCCTCAGGTATGTTTTGTTTTGTTTTTAAGATTTATTATTGTTTCTGACAGAGAGAGAGAGAGAGAGAGAGAGAGAGAGAGAAGGAGGAGGAAGACCCAGAGCAATCTCCATAGTCGCACGTCATTGGTTTTCTACATAGTTTCATTCCACATAGGTGGGTGCAGGGTTGCTCAGGGCAAGAACCAGTCCAGAGACCTCCCACATGGAGCTCACCCTGGTAAGAACCCAACTGGGATCACATCCCCCAGTTCAGCATATGGGTCTGCACAGGCCCGGGTCAGGACTCAATCCTCGGATCCCAGAGCTGCAAGACGACCATTCAATGCCGGCACCCCCACCCCACCAGCCCTCAGGCATGTATTTAGAGGCTCTCAGGCCTCTGGGAAAAAAAACTAGAAGACAAAAAAATAACTGCTCTCTGAACAGAAATTCAGGAGCTTATAAGAGAAAATACGGACACTAAATTGGCCGATTTCTGACTGACCATGGAAGAAATTTCTTAAAGCACTAGGAGAATGCACCTCCTTCATAGAAAGAATTCATATTTATTTGTATTTTCCCAAAGTTTTAACATAGCATATGAACTTCCACTTCAAAATGGTAGACAGCGCCCGCATATTTACCTCTCTTCTCTCCCAAAATCACAACAAAATCACAACAGCTTTTAAAAACACACAAGAGTGTTAAAAATGTGCTAGGGACTTGGAGGAATTTCTGGAAGATAAAAAGCGGACAAGATGGGAAATCGGATCTCAGGTCAAAATAAGCACAAGGTGGGGATCATCCTGAGATGTTCCCAGCAGAGCCTGGGGAAATCCCAGAGGTGGGACAGCCGGCCAGAGAGCAGAGGACCTGTCGTGCCCCGTCCTGCACCGGAGAACAGTCAGCCGTGCATGTGCCCTCCCGCCTGGCCAGCTGGACTTGCTTGTCAGCAACTGGGGCCTCTAAACCAGTGGTTCAAAGTGTGGTCCCACATGAGGAGGAGAAGAAGGAGGAGGTTGGAGAAGCGGGAAGACATTTGGAAAAGCAGAGAAATTTGAGTGAAAGTGATTCTCACTCCGTTTAGAACATACTTTACATGGACACCTGGTTTTGCCTGCCGCCCATCCCTCACCCAGATAAATTTAAGCCCCTTCCTCCTCATTGGAGGCTTTAAATATTTGCTTTTCCCTCTGCAGAGGCCTCCTGCCCCTCCCCTCTACATGAACCCTCCCACACCCCACGCAGGATCACAACTTCTTTTGATGGCATAGCACATCTAAACAAGGTGTTCTGTTCATTTACTTTTTTTTAATTATTATTTGTCTCGCCATACATGTGGGGACCTTTCCATATCCCAAAGCCACTAAAAAAAATAAATTAGTCGTCACTAAATAGATTATTGTTGAAACAGCGAATGAATGGACACACCCAACTGACTGCCTGAATAGACCGACACCTAGTCAAAATGGCTTTGGGCTGGGGAAAGAAACTATATTGCCACTGGTTTTCTGGGGTGGGGTTTGGGGGAAGGCGTGTTGTTGTTTTATATCCTCAAACAAAAATCTCAGTGTTATAATTTAGAGAAGCCAAACCAAGAGAATCTATCCCATCAGTCTATTTCATTAAAGAAGCACCCTCCTGCCACACCCCTTAAAAAATGGTGATTTTAAGGAGAAACCTTAGTGCTCTAGCTAAAGGAAAGCATTTGGGTTGGCTAAAAATTGAACAAAGCTGTCAGTGACTCCTCAGGAAAAATAAAGTTATACAGGCTGCCCACGGGTGAAAAATCAAAACAAACTCAGAATATAATCTTTTCTTCCTCTATAAAATGTGTGGTTGAGAGGATACAAAGGAATAAATTGAAACAACATGGAAACATTTCATTTCTTTTGCATCAAATTAGTTTCCTATCTGCAAATTTCAGAGATAAAATAATCTGGTTTTTTAGATCTTATTGTCGTATTGTAGCAGGCTTATAGAAGATACAAAATGGAAATGGAGACAAAGACTAATTGGAGGGGAGAAAGAGAAAAATAGAGTCAGAAACATACAGAGGGAGGGGAGCAGGGAGGGAGAAAGGGAGGCAGGGAAGGAGAAAGGAAGGGAGGGAGGGGAAAATCTAGAAGCAGACGCAGAGAGATTCCAATGGAGCAAGCATGCTAAAAAAATGTGCTCTTGGCTGGCAAGGGGAGGAAAAGGGAAAGAAACCCTATACCTTTGAGGTTTGTTTGTCTCGCTTATTAAGTCCTGGAAAGAATAGATAAGGAGGTAAGAAGGAGACTAGAAGAGGAGAGGGCAAAGGCAAGTTGTAAAACATTTTAAATACATTAAGTTGAGGGAAGATTCCAGCACTGTTGGTGAGGTTTCTTTCATTGAGTCAGACCAGCTCCAGCTAAATACGGACATCAGCGCTCCCACATGCTCTGCTTTCCCTCCTACAACTCCCCAAACATCGGTCACTGCCTCTGTTAGCCCACATGCAAAGAGCATTCACCATTTCTCCCAAACTTCCAGGCCTGGGATTTCTGCCTGGCTAGCCTTCGACCTCAACCGTATTAGGAAGCAGAGAAAAGCAAAAGCTGTAAATTCACATGGAGTTGGGGAGACGCTTTAAAATCTACTCATCAACATAGGCATTCAATAGTACTTAATTTATACTGAAGCATAGTGTGCATCCCAGTCCTGCTCTACTTGAAGTAGATTTCGTTGGGTACTTGTTTTAGGAATCCCAGCCTCTCCCCTCTGCAATTCTCATTGTCCCTACAATGGCTGACTTATTTTGTATCCTCCTGAGCCTGACATAACAGGTTCTAGTCCATAGAATGACTCCATAAACTTAGACTCAAATTAAAACTGAGGCCAAGCAAGAGGTCACACACAGCTCTCTGGCGGGAAAGCTTAGATCCTCTGGGATCCCATTCCACTGCTCTTTCAACTTGACCATACCCCTCTCACTCAGGAACTCAGCTGACTTCTCTTCTTTCAGATGGCAAAAGTGTTCACTGGTGTTTCATCAATCACCGTCCATACTCAACTGATTCCGTTAGCCTATGGCCCTAGTCTGTTTCTTCCTAATTCATACTTTGCAATATCTACAAACTATCATGAAGCTTATAAAACATAGAGAATCGTGTCCTAAATTAACTGGACTCCTTGGTGTAGCAAGGACGAGACACACAGATCATCTTTAGTGAGGGGACTTGACATTAAGAACACACAGGAAACTGAGGCAGCCTGAAGGCCACCTCTGAGTGGCTCAGCGCTGGTCAGAACAAGCCCTGAGCTTCTGTCACTTGATTTTCCTGGATCAAAAGAAATCTGGTAAGGTCAGTTTGCCTCCAGTCAGTAAGGAGCCATCCTGTTGGGGCAGAATTTCTTCCCTGATGGATCTCCCTCATAGGTCTTAGGTTCAGTCACTGCACCTTGGACAGTCACTTGGTACCTGGAAGGTGTCTTTGAAGTCTAGAAGTTAAAGAAGCTTGTGACTCCTCTAGGACATCTTCTCTCATAAACAGAAACTATTCTTCCACTTTCCAGTAAATATTAACCATTCGTTTCCTTCCCTATTACCTTTCAAGTCTTACTCAACTCCTCTTTCTTCACATCACTTGTTCCTCAATAAAATTGTTCAGTTTACTCTTCTCTAGTCTGCCATTCAATTTCTAAAAGGTCCTTCATCCCATGTCATCGAAACCAATACTCAGAAGCTCCAGTCCCTCCCATCTTTACTGTTTCCTTACACTGTCTCAGTGCTGTGGGGGTTCAGAGCTAGTCACCCCAAGATGCACTTCTGAAGTGTGTGGATTGCTTTGAGCTAAAGGCAATTTTAACTTCAGTCTCAAGAGAAACTTTTGTCCCTCCCTTGACTACCTGGAAAAACTTGAATTAGGGGCCTTACCCATAATGAGACATTATTAGAGACCACTTCTCTTGACCTGTCTCTGGGGCAAGATAAACTTCTATTTGCTAAACATCTGCTCTTCTTATAATTCTGCAATGACCCTTTAATGTAGGCTGACCAGACATCCCATTTCAAACGGGACAGAAAACAGTGCTGTCCCATTTCAAATGGTCCATATGGTCAGCCTAGTCTCACTGGGCTACATTCAGGCTGACCATTTGAAATGGGACATACTGTCATTTTCCATTCTGTTTAAAATGGGATGTCTGGGGTTTCCATGAGAGCTCAGCACTTGAGCGCCTGCCTTGCAATCTCAAGGTCCAGGGTTTGAGTACCAGCCCTGGCCCCTGCAAACCCATATGCTGAACTGTCGCACAACTGGTAACTGCCAGGATGGCTCAGTGGCAAAGGTTCTCACCTCCCCTGTGGGAGGCCCCAGGTTCAGTTCCCGCCCCCAGTGGCCCCACATCCACCTGTGTGGAACGAAACTGTCATGAATAATGATGTACAACTATGGAGACTGCTCTGGTCTCTCTCTCTCTCTCTCTCTCTCTCTCTCTCTCTCTCTCTCTCTCTCTCTCTCTCTCTCTCTCTCTCTCTCGCACCCGCTCTCTCTTCCCCCTTCTTTCAACAATTAAAAACAATGGGACATCTGGTCAGCCTACTTTAAAGCCCCTGAAGCACCTTACCTCATCCCTAACTCAGAATGTCACCTATACCCATTTTCCCTTTCTGTCTCTGAACCACTCGTGTAGTGGGGTCTCTAACTCTGTCATGTATCTGGGGTCCCCATACATGTATATGTGTTAAATTTGGCTATTTTCTTTTATTAATCTGTCTCATGTCTATTTGATTATTAGACCAGTTAAAAGAACCTTGAGAAAAGAAGAAAGTTTGTCCCTACCCCACAATGTCATCTTCCATCATACCAATAGCTTCTCAGAAACGTTCAGGTGGCTTCTGGAATGAAGTTCCTAATACAGGCTTCCAGGGTTCATGTGCCAGTTGGTACTATTGTTACCTCCATTCACTGTCTCATAGGGAACATGCTCATCCTTCTAGAAAAGCAAACTTATTTACATCGCTCACCTCAGAGCCATCATGTTCAGCCAACCACCTAGGATAGCTTCCCCCTCAGCAGTGTCCTTCCAAAGCTGCCAGCCCACACTGATGAAGTCCCCTGAGTGCAACAGCAAAGCTATAAGAGGCTGCCATTGTGGATTCAGTTCTACTAAATAATTTTAAAATCCATAGACTCCCCGCCATCTCTAAGGCATCATCAGCTCTTTTATCTGGAAAAAAATGAAAAGGGGAAGAATGAGGAGGCCCCCAAAATAGGGAGGCCCAAGAATGTGACTTTTGACTAAAGACCTGAAGAGAGGAAGAAATATCCATGTAGAAATCTGAAGGAAGAACATTCCAGGCAGAGGAATAATAGGTACACGGGCCCTACAGTCAGAGATGTCTGACACAACAGAGAAGTGGCATGGGACCACGTGTCTGGGACAGAGGTAACAAGAAGGAAGACAGGAGGAGCTGAGGTCACAAAGGCCTCGGAAGTCACTGACAAGTTAGAGCAGAGGAGTGACTAGCTTTATTATCAACAGCCCCTTGTGACCATAGGGGAGGCCATGGCAGAAGCAGGGAGATTGGCTAGGAGGCTGGGAGAGATGCTGGTTCTTTGGACTAGGCTGGTAGATTGGTGGCCTTGGGGTGGCAGAACTCTGGGTATATTTTGGATGAAGAGCCAACAGGATTTTCTGGATTGAGTGTGAAATGTGAGTGGAAGTCAGGAGTCAGAATGACTCCAAGGACCTGAGCTTCCAGATGGATGGGATTACCATCACAGAAGCAGCAAAGATTGTCCCACTCCCCCATAGAGAGGTACAAGGTGGCTTAGGCCAGGTAAGCTGTGAATGACACAGCATCACTTTAGCACTTGCTAGATCTGTAGCCCTGGAAATAGAGGGAGATGGCTCATGCAATAAAGACCCCAAGGAGAAGATAAGGACACTGAGGTGTTTTGGCCACAGCCACTGGACAAAAGGAGTTGCCTCTTAGATAAAAGCTGGAAGGGGACCTCGTTTTCTAACTGTCCAATATTCTGTTACTAAAATAGAGATTTAAAAAAGTGATGGAACCCCTTCATTGTAGGTTCGTCCTATTCCATGGTGCTGTCTCTTTTCTATATGCTGTGTAAGTATTGTGTGTGAATCAGCTTGGAAATAGAATGCAATACCCTTCCAATCAATAGAATGGACAGTAAATAGACAAAATCACCTTTATTTATCATAGCTCTTTCAATTAAAAGTAAAAGAAATCTAAGTCAAACTAGCTTAAGCATAAGAGGAAATTTATACCTCATATGTTGGGAAGTCAAAGAGGTGACTGTAAATATAATTGGCTCCAAGTTCCAATTCTATCATCAGGTACCTGTCTATTTACATATTTATCTGCCTGCCTGCCTTCCTTCCTTCCTTCCTTCCTTCCTTCCCTCCTTCCTTTCTTCCTTCCACCCACCCACCCATCCATCTATTTATCTGTTGGTTCTTCCTTCCTCAGAGTTGATGTCTTCCTCAGGCAGATTCTACCCACGTGGTAAGAGAGATGAGCCCCAGCAGCTCTGGAAGTTTATCTCCCTTGCAGAGATCACTCCCTCTCAGCATCCATGTCAGTCTCTGAAGAAGGTTTTGTCTGGCCTGATGGCTCACATGTCACCTTGGGTGGCAGTGGTGTTACAGGTGCTACACTCACGGACTCACCAGAATGATGCCGCAGGTAAGAGTAGTAAATCCTAATGGGGAGACATAACCAGATAAAGAGCAAAAGATACCCACTGCTTAAGTCTGTATTCTGATGTCACGGAAATGGTTTTCTCTGTGCTATGCAGTTGGCATTAAATGTATCTATACATAAGTCACCCAAAACTACAACAGCTATCTCAGTGTGTTTAAAGGAAGTTTTCCTATATGGTACTCTCTCTCTGTCTTGCAAGTGTGTGTGCTCGCTCTCGCTCTCTCTCTCTCAACTCCAGAAAAAGTGTTAACTTCAAAATTCATTTGACAGGGTGCTGGGTTAGTGTTTTCACAGGGATGTAAATCAAGTGTGACTTTACTGGACGTCAGATAGGTAAATCTTTGTTTTTTAACGACTGCCCATAAACTGTAAGAGAAACACTCCTTGGCCTGGCAGAAAGGATGGGAGCTGGTTGTGATGTGGTCTTGCCTAAGGGCCATTTTTTAGACACTAAATTCTTTCTTCTGCTTGGGACACAGAAGCAGGGTTTGCATGGAATGAATGAAACACAAGTGAATTTTCTAAAGGGAGGAAAAGAAAGGCCCCTGGATTTTGATATACAGTGTGGAGAGTACAGGTCAGGAGAAAAACGGAGGGTCATTCAAACAAAGTACCCAAGAGACCTACAAATGTGTCTCATTTTGTGAGCATTACACATTTTGGGGAGGGGGAGGTTTGTCAGATATTGATTTATGCACCAGGCCCCAAATGTAACATTTTTTTTTGTTAAGGAAATGTGGTCATTACCTTTGAAGGAGGATGGAATCCAACTAGCCAGCTTTCAATCACACAGGAACTAGCTGTCCTGGTGTGAGTTACCCAAATCCTTTTCCTGACTGACTGCTTGATACAATTACCATATTTTCCGGCGTATAAGACGACCGGGCGTATAAGACGACCCCCTAATTTTACAGTTAAAACATAGGTTTAGGCCTACATTCGCTGTATAAGACTACAGCCTCGGAACGTGGGGGGTAGTCTTATACAGCGAATATAGGCCTAAACCTATGTTTTAACTATAAAATTAGGGGGTCATCTTCTACGCCCGGTCATCTTATACGCCAGAAAATACGGTAAGTCACCCTGAGGAGCCCACAGGAGAGGAAAGCATGTGCAGTTTAAACCATCAGCCATAATGGGGGTTATGGGCAGAGGATTTAAACTATCCCCAGTCCCCTGACCCTTCAATACTTGGGAGATTGTGAATATGTCTCCAGGGAGTCACCCTTACCCTTGTTAGAAAGAAAGCCCTGGGGCGGCGAGAGGAGGACCAGAGTTGGTAATACACACAGGAAATAAATCCTTCAGAGAAGAAGGCAAAAAGGACTCCATGTACCCTGTGACCATGAACTCCTGAGGCCCTTTACATTACTTGCATCGAGATAAAATGTCTTCTTTCTGAAAAACCCACCAGCTACTGATGTTACCTTCTTAAAACAATGTTTCATAGCTAAGAACAAATTAATATGTTTGTGTTCATACAATACAGAATTGTACTGAGTCCAAAAAAGACCCCTCTTGACCTCCTCCATGTAACCACAGTTACAGTTTGCCCAGCATATACATTGAATTAAACTGTATGTGTTGTTCTATGTTTTTTCACATAGAAATATATCTTATAAATCTTTCCATGTCAGCACCATAGGTCAGCATTACTATTTTTTGTATGTATGTTTGTTTGTTTGTTTGTTTGTTTTTAAGATTTATTTTATTGTTTGAGAGAAGGTGAGAGGGGAGGGGAGCAGGCAGAATAGTCTTCATAGTTGTGCATCATTAGTTGTGACATGGTTTCAGTCCCCACAGGTAGATGTGGGACCATGTGGGGTGAGAACCAAACTGGGATTCCCCACATGGAAGGTAAGAACCTTAGCCGCCACCCAGCAGTTACCAGTTGAGTTGTAGTTCAGCAAATGAGGGTGCACAAGACGAGGCCAGGATTTGATATCAGAACCTTGCAGTGCAAGGCATGGTGAACACTCAACCAGCTGAGCTCTCTCTACACCCCTACCCTTTTGTCTTTTGCTGCTGCATATTGTTACATAGTATCAGATACATCACTATTTATTTCTCTAATGATGGACCTTTTAATGTTTGGGTGTTATTTTTATATTATAAACAATGCTGTATTGAAAATTCTTACTGATGCATCTTTGTACATGCATACAAAGAATTCTCCCTGACCAAAACATGTATTAGAACTGGATGTTATGGTCCAACGAATACAAACAGTTTTACTCTTGATAGACATTGCCAAATTGACCTCCAAAAACCTAAACCATTTTATACTCTTTCAACATTGAAAGTAACAGAATTGTTTAAATTTCCAATTTAATAAGTGAAACATGATTTATCATTATTTCTTTGATATTTGCTCACTATTAACTAGTTAGATATGCATATTTTGCATGTAAATTGGCCGCTTTTATATAAGTCAGTGACTTGACCATTTATATTTCACCCATCTTTGTACCTTTTTCTTTTTATTGATTTATATGAGCACTTTATATATTATGGATAATAATCCTTGTGTATTATGTCTTGCAGTTATTTTATCCCAGACTGTTGCTCATGTTTTATGTATTTTACTATATTAAAGCATAAAATTTTTAATGTAGCTTTAAAAAAGAAAAACAAATCCTGTGTGATTTCTGTATATTAATTATATCTTGTTGAAAAAGACATTACCAGTCTTAAAATTACAAAAATAATTTTGCTATTTTTTTCTAATACTTCTATAGTTTTTCTCTAGACTTAACTCATTAATGCATATGAAATCTGTTTTTTCTTTCTTTTTTAAGATTTTTGTTTTGGTTTGGTTTTGATAAAGAGACAGACAGAGACAGAGAGAAGGGGGAGGGCCCAGAGCAGTCTCCATAGTTGCACATCATTAGTTTATCTACATAGTTTCATTTCACAAGTGAGGGTGGGGCTGCACAGGGCAGAAACTGGGCCCAGGTCTCACCCCAGTGAGAACCAAACTGGGGGCACTCCCCAGTTCAGCATATGGGTCCACATGGGCCGGGGCCAGGATTCGATCCTCAAACCTCAGGGCTGCAAGACAAGCACTCAACCTACTGAGCCATCCCAGCATCCCTAAAATTTGTTTTTATATATATGATAAGATTGAAATTTTCTTCTCTTCTCATTGTCCCAATAATATTTATTTATTCATCACTTCTTCATAATTTGAACTATTGTTTTATATACTAAATTCCTATGTACACATACCTGGATCTGTTTATAGACTCTGTTGTTCTATTGATCTATTTCTCTCTCCTTCTGTTAAAAACAAACTATTTTAATTACTACCATTTTAAAGTAAGTTTTGATATAAAGTAGGATACATCTCCAACACTGGTAACTCTTTTACAACAATTGTTCTATTAATCTGGGCATTTTCTATTCTACCTGAACTTGCAGATCAGCTTGTCAAGTTTCATAAAATATCACATTGTAATGTTTCTTTGGATTGTATTGAATGAATAGATTATCTGGGGAGGAGTCTAACATCCAACACGATATGTGTCTGTTTATTCAAGTTTTCTTTTGTCCTTCAACAAAATTTTGTGGTCTTCTTCATATTAAATTTATTTCCAGATATCACTATTATAATTAAAATAAGTTATGACATTTTCTAATTGTTGACAGCATATTGGATTACTATGTTTTCATCTACTCATTTAGCAAGCATTTGTTAAATGCTTACTATAGGAGGTAGTGTGTAACCCTAATTGTCTACTGTAAGTGTACAAATTATTGATTTTTGTATTAATAGATAAAGTAAGACATATTTAAATTTTTTAATTTATTGAGCAAAAATTAATTCTAGTTGGGTAGTGCCTAACCAGAATTTGTTGTGATTGTTCCACCAACAGGAGCTGGAAGAAAACCTTTTACGAAGAAGATGTGAAAACAATGCAAAAAAACTATTTCGTTGGCTATAGCTTAAGAATCTGCCTTATTAGGAAAAGGTTACTTGGCTGATTGTGATTGGTTGTCCTTAGGTTTACTTAACCTTAAGCACTTCCAGGCTCCAATTTGGGTTTGCTTCCTAGGCATTTAGAGCCACCTCAGTCTCATGGCCTGCTTGTTTAATTAATTTAACAGTGTTATTGTTAATCTCTAAGGTGACCAGATTTTAACATTGGTAAAGCGGGACACCACTGACCGGCGGGGAGGGGGTTCTTGATTAAAAATTTGGTCTATCTCCTGCCGTTCCCTAGCTTGTCATGCATTCTTTCCAAAAATTGGGACATTTTTAAAACGCCGTGGGACGCAGGACAAATTGTTAAAAATCGGGACTGTCCCGCCAAAAGCGGGATGTCTGGTCACCTTACTCTATATGTGAACTACAAACTGAAATCAATGAATAAATTAATAACCAGGGCTGGATGAATACATAAAACCAAAAGCTTAAAGAAAGAGCAAAATGCTCAGAAGAACTTCTTGAGTGCATTTTCAACCACATTTCTAGTGTCTTCTATATAAAGTCACCCAGGAGAGATTTCTTCACTACTGAGTGGCAGGAAAGGCTTTGCTTTCCCTGTGGTCATGTGCTCTTTTCTCACAAGGAACCCAAAGTAGGCAACTTCACAGATCTTTTCCTTAGCTGCCTTTCTCTGCATTTGTTCCCACAAAGATGAGTTAACTTGTTCAGGCAACTTCATGATCCTATTCCTTTCTCCCCACCTACCTGGTATACTGATTGCTTTTTATTTTTAATTTGTATTTGCTATCAATTGTTTGATTCCCCTGGGACGCAAGGCAAACACATATTTCTGAGCATCCAGGCCATCGGGATTTCAGGGGGATCTTTTCTTCAAATTCCTGAGACTCTCAGAACAAGGCACATCAGCTCTGGCCCCTCTCGCCCACTCTCTGATCCCTACCCCAGGTTTAAAGAGACCACGCTGTTCTGTACCAGCCTTTCTGCTCTGAGACTCTTTCCCCAGGTTACATCTGGCTTCTTGGCCCACACCTAAGTTCTTATCAGGCCACAAAGAACAGACAGGCCTGGAGTCCTTTCATCATGAAAACAACATTTTCATGAGCTTTCTTTTTTTCTTTTTCCTGAGCGTTGGTGAGGAGAAAAGGGAGGGAGAGGAAACCTCTCAAGGCTCAAAATGGTTTTAAAGTTTCATGCTAGTGGAAAACAGCTTTTCTTATTCTGTTTACAAGTTTCTGCCCCACAATTTTGAGTGACTCAGACATCCGAAACCAGTTCAGGTCTAAGGAAGGAGCAGCACAGGGGCCGTTGCTCTAATGTAGAGGATCTTCATATTTTGAGACATAATAACACAAAACGCCAAAAGAAGCTGGGAACTAATTTTAACCCAAACTGCAGGTTTGCTTTTTTTCCCATTTCTCTGCATTTCCTTCCCTGCCTCCACCCCAACATCCATATCCCAAAAGGTACCCCCAACTTAGCTTTTCTATTGCAAATGATCAAGGACAGGATTTAAATAAAAGCAGAAGCTACTTCCTCTATGCCCAAACCTGCAGACAACAGCCTCACAGTCTGAGATACTTTGCACACTTATCACCAATTGTGAAAGAAATAAGCTTATCTGATCTATGTAATTTGAGTAAAAGAGCACTACAAAAGAATAGATTCAAATACAGAGGTTTATTGTGCATTTGTGAAGGCCATCATTGGATGCATAATTGGTCTTTAGATTTTTATATCATTAATTTTGAGCAAGAAGGCAATTTCAAAGGATTAACCCACACACACACAAAAGTAAGCAAGACCACCTTTGCAACAGATTTTTAACCCTTGAATAACTCAGAACCTGGAGCCTACTAGAGCTAAATTTAGCAGAGGCAGAGAAATTACTCTTTCACTACACAAATCTCCAAAAGCATCAGCTGACAGACAAGGTTGCAACCAGAGTAGCTAAAAGAGAACACGCTCCCAACCAGTTCGCGAATGACAGTCGTTACTTAAAGCAGACGCTTGTGTTTGGTTCTGATTGCAGAGTAGTATGGAGTTGTGTGTGTGTGTGTGTGTGTGTTTTCTTTCCTTTTTGTTTTTAACTGATGACGTCCAAAGTGGCATCAGGAGGGAAGGATGTCCTCCCAGACATTTTCATAAGCCTCCATATTTAAACTCTTACCTGAATAAAGAAGTCCTTTTGTCCCTCAGCATCCTGTTCGTCAATAGCATCTTATCTGACTACAAATGTAATATGTGTACACTACAGATATTTTGGAAAACACTGAAAATCATGGGGAAGAAAAATTCAAATCCTTTGTTTTTCCAGCACACATCAATTCCTACTAGTACCGGTAACATGTTGGTGTTTCGTTTTCTAGTTTTCAATGTATATATTTATATTCTTCACAAAAATGAGAACATGCCATTTTTGTTTCACCGTAAACCGTTAAGAATCTTCACCATCATGGTTGCAATAAGATCCCATCAGATGCTGCCCCACAATCTTTTCACACACACAGCCCCTTTACTGGGCATTTGGGGTTTTCTTGGTGGCTCCTTTAAGAAGTAGAGTCCATGGTTAAGGTGACCAGACGTCCCGCTTTTGGCGGGACAGTCCCAATTTTCAACAATTTGTCCTGCGTCCCGCGGCGTTTTTAAAAAGTCCTGATTTTTGGAAAGAATGCACGATAAGCTAGGGAACGGCGGGAGATAGACCAAATTTTTAATCAAGAACCCCCTCCCCCCCCCGGTCAGTGGTGTCCCGCTTTACCAATGTTAAAATCTGGTCACCTTATCCATGGTTAAAGATGTGGTAAATGTAAAGTCTAATTTAAGTCACCCCAAATGACCAAGAATACTCCTTGGGCATAGATCTGAAAGGGAAAAAAATGACAGGAAAACATTTTAGTTGTTTTAGGACAGTTGGCTAAAACTAGTACCTATTGCCATTATGAAAATGTCAACAGCTAACAACACTTGGTTGGCTAACCTTACACATGGGAACAAAAAGGAAAAGAGTCTCTCTTGAGCCCTACACTTAAATATTCTCAGTGAAATTGCTTTTTCCGTGGGTCAGAGCCTTAAGGACTCACTTTGCAGCCCTGGGGACTGAGGATGAATCCCGGCCGTACTGACCCATATGCTGAACGATGTGTGCTTGCCATGTGGGAGACCCCCAGCTCGGTTCTCACCCCCCCTCCCCACCCCACCCCACACACACACACTCCGGTTCAGCCCCTGGCTCCATGCGGGAGGCACCCCTCCATTCCTGTCCTGTGCAACACCCACACACCTGTGTGGAAGAAACCATGTTTAACACTGATGATGTACAACTATGGAGACTGCTCTGGGTCCTCCCCCTTCTCTCTGTCTGTCTCTGTCAAAAACAATAAAATAAATCTTGAAAAAGAAAAAAAAGAAATTTTGTTATTTTCCCCTTTCTCTAAAAAAAGAGTAAGAAAAGTTTATTTGAATCTTTGCATCACCGCCCCACCCCCGCCCTGCTTTTTTTTTTTTTTTTTTTTGCCGTGAACTCCAACATTTTAATGGTCCCCTTATCTGTCACCTCTCTTCCATAAAACTGCCACCTGGGTCATCTGTTACCCAATGCACCCACCCCACTGGATCTGCTCTCGTCTTGTGTGATCATCAGTTTCTGCTACGTTCGTTAGAGCTTCAAACAACCCCTTTCTATCTTGCCTCAGGTTCCTTTCCACCACCGTCTGCTTCTGTTCCAACGCAGGAGCCTCACACAGTAGGCACTCTAAATATCTCCCTAATGACGCTTTCAGCACAGCCCCCAAGGGTCTCCGGTGCTGTCTCTGCGTTTAGGTCTCTCACAAGCTCGGGGCCACCATTTAACAAGGTCAGGGCAAGGGCAGGGGGGAGCCCAGACGGCCGCTTTCAAGTTGAGTAATGAAAGGCGATGTTAATTACTGGCATGGGTCATTTAGAAGGAAGAAAATGCTATCTCTTATTAATTTTGCTGCAGTGGACACACTCTTGTCAGTGGCTAATGGTTAACAAAGCCATTCTTCTCCAAAGACACAGCAGAAAAATCTAAGAAAAGGGCCTGGGCGGCCATGGTGCAGGAGGGACAGACTCCTGCCCTCACACCCCTGCTCAGGCCGTAGATAACGTATCTGACTTGTGGTTTGGGTTTGTTGTTGTCCATGTATAAAGTTAGACAGAAAACCATCCACGAGAGGTTGAAAAGTTCAGTTGTACCAAGATGTTTATGATGGGCTTCCAGGCAGGCTGGCCCCTGCTAAGGACATGGGAATCAAGTTTACATTTTCATGGGGGAGGGGGAGGTAGCAAGAAAAGAAATGGGAATTTCTGCTCCATTAGTGGGAAACGCTAATTTAATCAAGAAGAAAGGGTTTCAGCTGCCACCTGGATGGTATTGGGTGGAAGTTCATAAATGCTTCCCAAATGCTCCCGTCCATGCTTTGTGTCCGAACACGGGTTTGGGTGGTTGTGATCTTTAAGTGGACCTATTCAAGCTGATCAGAGGAAACAGGCTGACAGTGTGCTGATTAGAAAGCTCTTAGAGACCCTTCTTTAACGAGGGAGAGGAGTTCTGAACTTTTTTTCCATCAGCTTTGGAAAGGGCCCCGGGGGTGGGTAATAAAGAAGAAAGGAGAGGGTCGGGGATGGGGGAGGAAAGCGTCCATTTTAGGACCCAAAGAAAAACAACCTCCTTGCCAGACCTTTGCCAACCTTCCTGTTCTTGTCAAGCTCTGCTTTGAGAGAATGTTTGAAGATAACAGGAAAGGAAATCATGAAATGATATGGCAAGGA
Organism: Craseonycteris thonglongyai; assembly: GCA_004027555.1. Lineage (NCBI taxonomy): Eukaryota > Metazoa > Chordata > Mammalia > Chiroptera > Craseonycteridae > Craseonycteris > Craseonycteris thonglongyai. Next base: position 33,435 of record PVKE010006939.1, on the reverse strand, counting down.
CGTGTTCGACTTGAAAAGACAAGTGCAAGCTGTTTCCTTGACCCGAGCTTATCTCAAGCCTGCCCAAAAAATAACCATCTATCAGAGACCCATAAATAGGTTAGGAACTTCACAGTAAAATGCTTCTTTTAACAATAAAAGGATATCCGAGTTTGTTTAGAAAACGGCCTAACAGACATCATCTGCAGCCTTTCACAGGGACCAGAGGTGTGCTGTGCCCCCCTCCCTCCCCCCCGGGGGGGGGATTGGGGGGCAAATGTTTATTAGGAGTGAGGCGTTCCATTGGAGAACTGGTATAAACATATTAACATTCAGAGGGAACATTTCAAAACCTCTCCGGAGAAGTAGGAGTTGCTGACAATAACACACATGGAGAAAAAGATTCCCTGGCGAATTCTAAATAACTTAAGTTATCTCTGCTATCCACAGAGCTGTTATCAGCAGCAAAAAGTTCAGGTTAAGGATTTGCTCTCCAAGCTGATAGCCTGCCGCTGACCTAAAATAGAGCAGGCAGTTGGGGGCTGGGGGCGTTTGGGGCCCGTGAGAAAAGGCCTGCAAACCCGATCCCCTTTGAAATGCTCAGACCTCTCCCTGTTAACACCTGGAAGACGGGAAGAGCAGTTTAGATTCCAGACCTGGAACTGAAAATAAAGTTTACAAATTAGCTTTGCATAAATATTATCCTTCCCGTCTCCAATGAAGAATTGCAGACCGGAGTGAAGTCAAATTAAATTAGAAGACGACGCAATTCAGCTCCTGAACGCAAAGAACCAAACCTAACCCGACCTAGCCTGGCATATTCCTCTCACTCTACCAGAATAGCCTGATGATGCCATACGATTAGCCTCCCCGACAGCCACTCACCTATCCCTCCTAAAAATAGCTTCATACAGTTCTAAGGGGGAAAAGGGGAGTCAAAATATTTTTAAAAAATTGTTTTTAACTTTATACCAGCAGGCAATAAAAGTCAATCTTTTTCTTCCTGTTTACTCGTCTCCCTGACACTGTGTGTTTCTCCCAAAATTCTTCTAAAAATTGTACGAGAGGGAAAATTATTTCCAAAATACTTTAACATATTAGTCTTATTTCTGAAGCCTTCTTGTAGATTTTCCTTTTGTTCTTTGTCATCGAAGGCACTGATGTTGGGATTAACCACATTCTTGTCTTGGAGCCCTTTGAAAATTGTAAGTGTATTTGTAGGGAAGAGGAACAAATTAAAACAGGCTGCTAAATATCAGGAGCTTAGATCAACAGTTCTTGCTATTTGGGCCTCAGGACACGTGAAAAGCTTTGAAAATACGGTGGCATACAACCTGCTGGGGGCCTGTGGAATCATTAAGTGAAGCCCAAACATCTGCATTGCTCCAAAGGAATCCAGGTGACCTTGAGACTCAGCCAGCATTGAAGAGCCACTGGTCCGACTCTGGATGAAGACCGGCTTTCTAGTGAGGAGGCTCCCACGCCTTCTCCCCACACTTAGGAGTTGTGCCTTATCCCAGCTTTTACCAGCACAACAAGGCCAGATGTTTGATAGATTCATGATTTCAGACCCCCTCCCCTT